>JBCFYV010000012.1:46819723-46997016 GCA_039000515.1 Timema cristinae
CATTTATTCTAATAGTTGTGATACTTTGGTTTTATTTGTCCCTACCTACATATCTCACTGTTAAGTGGAAACACTGTTAGGTTTTAGTGAACTTTGGACATTGTGAACCAAATATCTGATTCCATAGTGGTTTACTAAATGCAGTGTTGAAATCTTGACGCTCGAAACCCCGTGATCTCCGGTGTGTGTAGTTCCAAACCCATGAAAAATAGAAATGTTGCACTTTTCAAGTCTACTTGGTGAAACCCGAAGATATGCACCTCGAGTGTATTTTTAACAACCAAATATGTCAAGCCTAATGCCTTATACCGCATTTCAACTGGGAAGTACATCCTTAAACTCAATTAATCAAACCATTTTAAACTTTAAATAAGTCGTTAGGAAAATATTTAGGGTGTGCACCATAGTATCTTTTTTAATATCCATCGCGAGCCTAACACATGTGGGCTTGGTAGAATCTAACCAGTATTTGTGTTGAGGGAGGATGTATAACTCTTGTGAGAGGATAGATAGATCCTGTGAGAGGATGGATAGATCCTCTGGGTGGATAGATAAAACCTTTGGGACGATAAAACACCCACAGCGCAAATGACATGATTAGCTCATCGTTTGGTTTTAGATTTAGACTAATCCATGTGAAGTTGCAATTTTAAGGATATATAACATAGGTTTGCTATCCAGATTTTGTTGCACCAGGTGTAACTACCCATAAAGAATATCCGCATATTTACTCTAATGTGGTAGGAAGTATGAAGTAGAATTGAGAGGAAGTTTACCCAAAATTGCGTGGAGTTTGGATGTTGAAATTATCTAGGAAAAATTCAACCAAAGTCCATCCAGAGAGGATTCAAACTCTGGCCCTAGGTAATTCAGTCTGTTGTGAGAATGATGCCTTAGACTAGAGTGGTCCAACTTTTAATGTCCCGTGGGCTAATATTTATAATGCAGCAAACATGTGGGCCACGGGAAAATAAAATAGTATTAATATAATGGTGATAAACAAGTATCACTTTCAATACCTTAGAACCAGTATACAAGTACAATATTATAGTGTCTTAAGCCCACGATGTTCACGCCAACACATTGGGCAAAATGGCTGAACCTCTTTTTTT
This sequence comes from Timema cristinae, assembly GCA_039000515.1. Lineage (NCBI taxonomy): Eukaryota > Metazoa > Arthropoda > Insecta > Phasmatodea > Timematidae > Timema > Timema cristinae. The sequence continues at coordinate 46,820,836 of JBCFYV010000012.1, forward strand.
TGCCGCTAGTTTTTCGACAATGCAGATCAGGATTATGGCGGTATTTCACAGCAAATTTCTGTTATAAGAGTCATTTGATAAAATAAATATGATGTAGCTTTGACAATTAATTAAGGTCTTTTATAAAATAATACATTTTACAAATATTTAATAAAATATACCCCTTGTAGACAGGGGAATGACGACCCGGAATAAATAAGCCTTCCACCTAGTTAAAAGGCGTGAAAATTCGAATTTTTATTAGAACATGAAAAGTATGGTAAGCATCATTCAGCTTTTTTTCTAGACTCAAATCAGGCCCCTGAGAATTCCGTTAATTTTTTGTAAGAAATAACTTCAATTTAGCGGGGTGAAAAGTCGATAAAATTGAGCAATAAAATATGTTGGTTTTCAGATAATCGATACACCAGCGGTGATAGGCAGAAGGTAGATTGTCCATTTTTAACAATGTTTGCTAGAGGTTGATTAGAATACCTCAGTTACAGTCACTCTTACCGCTGTGTACCAAACTTTCTTTTATTTTTTTATTTTTGGGCCTGCAATTTACAATTTGCCACCTCACATAGTTGCCGTCCTGAGATACAACCCCTTAAGCTTGTATTAAATCTGACCCTGATTATAGAACACGCTCTAGGGTATTATCAAATAAAACAGGCGAAATTTTTAAAGTTTAATCCTCACATGCAAGCAGTTAAAAATGTAACTGTTCAAAATGAAGACGCAAACGCAACACTTTGGCTATAATCACCGTGTTTAGCCATTGATAATGTTAATGAAAGCCCATGAAGCAACATGTGATAACATTTTTAATCTTCGAAGTGTTACAGCTAATAGTAAACACACAGAAACATGTCCTATAGACAGAATAATATTTTAAAAATATGGGTTTAAAAAGGGTAATCTTGTTTATAATACTAATCAATCATTTACGAGGGGAATGAATTTACTTAAAGCGGATCACTTTACTGAAAGTAAATCAGGAAGCTATGAAGGCAATTATAGATGCATAAACGGAGTACCTTGACCATGAACCGTTTACAAGGTCTACATCCTCCAGTATCAGCTGTCAAATACTTGGCTATAGCCAAATATCAACCTCTTCACCTGCTTATAGCCATATATCAACCCCTTCATCTACTTATAGCCACATATCAACCCCTTAACCTGCTTAAACACAAAAATTAACACCAACACCTTCACCTGCTTATATCAAACATCTTACCCATCAAGCTGTGGTCAAAATCCGGTGCAAGATGATGCTTCAAATGTTACGTACTGAAATGGAGATGCATCGACAGCACATGTTTCTTTCATTTAAAGTAACCTATATAGGCCATTTTGAGAAATTATTCACTACATGACATCAGCCCGTAATCGAGCTATACCGAACCACCGGCCACGACCTGTTGTCAAAGATAATGTCATATTCTACAGATAGAGGGTGTCATGTAGTCAGCAAAGAGTCCTCCGGCCATTAATCTTAGTTTTTTAGACAGGAGGTGCTACTTTCCATTCAAATAGCTCCTCATTTGTCCTAAGAAGTTGATTTTGAGTTCATTCCAGACCCATTACATCACAGACATATCTGGAAGTACCAGAGATTGAACCCAGGACCTCTGGAAATAATTAACAACAGAATCACAAATAAAATATTGTTTTCTAGCACGTGTTTACCTACCTTGAATAAAAAGCTAATCATTCCTATAATAGAATACTTTCCCTATAGTTATGTTCTTTCTTTTCAATGCCATCCTTGATAATGGCCAAAAGTTGATGAAAATTGTTCGTACTCATTAGAAAATAGTCTTTACATTAAATTTGAGCTTCACGTAAAGTTGTAATCGGGTGAAAAAAATTCACGAAATTATATTATTTTCATGTTAACTTCGTGTACCCGCCTTATTTTACGTTTACTACACAATGAAAGTAGCAACAAAGCCTCACCGTAACTGTCATCACTCATCAACCTCTCAGGGCAAACTACCCGCCAACAGCATGGGAGGAGACAAGCGAATATAGCGGACAAAGCGCACAAAACATGTGTAGCATAGTGCTATGTGCAGCCCTGTCATATAGAGATTACAGTAACGTTCATGTGTACCATATTTGGTTTAATCCAAAGATAGAATGAAATAGATTTATATTTTGACCTAGATCTGTGATAAAGAGTCAGAATAAGTCATGAAATTATGAATAGTTATTTATCTATAAAATTATTTCAATTGAGTGTTTGAACGCCCTTATTTTGTTTTTCTTCCTCCCATGCCATGTCCCACCAGGGAAATTGTAAAATTGTATGTCTTTCTTCGTGTTTATGTATCGATTTGGACATTCTACAATACAACTATTATTTTCTACTAATTTTTTAATTTAATTAATTGTATTGAAATTAATTTACATTTGAGAAACAACAATACACAACACTTAGATTTGTGTTTCAGCAATTGCCTTCACTTATATGTTTCAAGTTTATATCGCGTAGTTTATATCAACGGATGGTTCCTAAGCATGTGTGTGGTTTTTTTTTTTTAAATTAAATTGAAAGCAAGTTTTGGTGAAGGATGTTTTTAATTTTCATAAAAAATGAATTCGTAAATATTTTTAACATGATTTGCGTCCATTTTTATAAACATACATATTGTACAAACTTTGAAATAAATATGACTTAATACTCTAATAACACACGTTTTTAAAGGTACTATGCTATACCTTACGCAATACGCATATTTATATTATTATAAAAATCCAGAAGAAATCAGGCTATGGGTAAGGACACCACCTTAGAGCAGTCGACCATCAACGCGGATGTCGTTGAGTTTTAAATGTTTATAAAACACTAATTATATTTCTAGTTTTTACGAAATTTAAAACTATTTAAGCGTAAGCGAAACGCGCACAATTTTCGTGAGCTGAGGACATCCAGATTGAAATTGACGCTACGTTTATTTATTATTCTGTAGACTAAATGTTTGTTTTTTCCTGTATTTTTTTATATATTTTACAGTCTGTCACAGTTTAAAATATATAACACAAGCATTCCTCCAGTAAAACAACCAAGTGATTGATGAAAGGCTGGCAGTGGTACATACAGGGTCAATATGCGTGTGTGTTGATTACACGCATAACTGATTTATTGTCACAGAAGGCGACTCCAGGTATAGGGAGCGTGGACTTGATTACATATTATTTCTAAAATAATTTATCATTCGTGCACAGTTTTGTTTTTATTCTCATATATTAAAGTTCTTGAATTATTCTGATGATTTGATTTTACACTTAATTGCTTTCGTCAGTCGTAAGAAAGTTTATAACCAGGGTCCGGAACTTGATGAAACTGCATTTTATTTCTGTGAAGTCGGTCACAATGGTAACTTGTATATCAACGCATTTACGTCACCCAGATATTGAAAACATTAGTCTTATTGTGCATCTTTTTTGCAATTTGAAGGAGTTTAGAATTGATGCAATATATTTTAGAAATTTTTTCTTGTTTTTACGCTTATCGTCCATTTTATGTCATTGTTAAAATCATTACATAAAAATCATAGTACACAACGGGTAGTTTTTTTAGGTATAAATTTATTATTTCTAATTATGGAGCTTTTATTTTGTCGTGTAATTATTAGTAGGGCTGGACATTAAACAATGAACAGCCAATAAGTACACGATGGTGCACATGGCCCCACGCATTTTTATATTATTTTGAGCACAGTCATATTTTGAAAACATTTGTGAGCAGATTTGACAGTGAAAATGCCATATCACCCGCTTTGGTGGCCGCATGGTCTAACGCACTACTCTTGTGTTAAAATATAATGCCAAAGACGGGAAGCTAGGGGTTTGATCCCGGTTGAGTGCACTGAGGGGTTTTTCCCTAAATAGTTTTCCACCCTCCTTCACGCAATTGCAGGTGCATCTCCTCTAAATTCAACATTATTCATCCCTAACACACTAGTATAATTAGTGCATAGACATACAACCCGAATGGGTAGTAAGACACGTGATGCAAAAAAAAATGCTTGCCATATCTATCAATATTTCACAATATATTATGCTCTCAGATCGCAAAATGGAGGGAAAATTAACGTATATCAAGACTAATCTCGACTAATCTCAGTATGACTATTAAGCGTTTTTACTGTGAATAACAAGATGTGCGTTTATATTTCTGAGGAAAACCTACTTAAATCTAGTTTACCGAAAACCTATTTTTGAACATTTTGTTTCAAACTATGAAGCATTATATGAGAAGGTTTGTACGATTATGTCGTACTGTTTATTTTCTAGGGAAGATGATGTATTTTATATATTATATTCTTAAATTGTATAACACTTTTAAGAGTTTATATTCCGTTCACGATAGGTTTTTACCTGGATGACAGTTCGAAAATCATATGTTTAGGTTTTGGGTTGCCAACACCTGTAAAAGATCACAGTTTTGTTATAAATCTAAAGATCTTTAAGTTACTTGTTATATATTACATTTAAAATAACGTAAACTTAAGTTTTCTCATACTATTTGATTTTTTTAAATAATTTCTTTTTATCCAACTCGAAACAATATTTTAAACATAATTAAAAGTACTTATTTTTCGTTTTGGAACGTTACTGATTTTGTGTAATATAGTGCACACATCAATATCTTTTAATATAAGCATCGTATTTACTTGGAAAAGAGAAAATTGTTGTCATTTTTTTACATACAATAAATGATTTTATGATTATTTTATCGTATTTTGAAATATTTAACTGAATAAAATATTTTCATCAACTGCGTGTCTGCATAATTGTAAAAAACTTGTTTACCGTTATGTTCAATCATATGGTTTAGATTCTTCAGTGGTCATTTAAAGCTATGTTCGTTAGAAGTTTTTGTGAAATTGGTGTTAATATTTTTTTTAAGGGGAATAAAACTATAAATAAACTTTGTGTCCGACCTCAAATAAATATATAAATAATATTGGCCTAAATTACTGTGGCTAACTATCAGATTAATATATTACCATCTGTTTTCATTACAGTCATCCAAAGTGATAGATGTCAGCTGTTGGCGTAGTGATATATTAGGGATTAGTTCTAGTAACATTTAGAGCTGTCGTCCAGGTAGACTTAGCTCGTTAATGACATATACTCACCCTTGACTATCCTATAAAAAAAAAACCAAATCCACCCTATGAATAAACTAGATTTCTCGCATGTAAAACTAATATTTTGAAACATACTAAGACCTTCCTTTATATTTTTCAAACTTTCCTAGTGTAATTTTATCATTTTTATTATATAAATGGCGCATAGAACAACTTTGGTAGCCTTATACTTATAAATGCAACTCAATGTGTTATAATTATACACTCCACTTACCCTGAAAGATAAGCTGCGCCATAGTTGAGCTATATAAGGTGAGATTTCTTGTTTCCAGGACAAGTGATATGCACATTTTAAAAGTACACACATGAAATAATGTATCGTTTTGAGACAAATGTGTCAATTGGATTTGGGATAGAGAAAAACCCACTAAACGAAAACTATATAATTTAAAGACGTCGCATCACACTGGGCGTAACTTATGGAATGATAATTCTGAAGATTCAAAATCACTCAAAAAATTCGCAAATATCATATTATTTAAATTTAAAAATAACATCTGGACATGGGAATTGAACCCGGGACTTTTGTTTTAGGCACCTAAATGCTTTAAGCACTAAATTACCTATCACTTTGAGAACTATACTCAAAATAAAAATATATATATATTTAGTATTTAGTATTTATATATTTACGTGTAACCTAGACGAAAAAACATTGTTAAGAAAACTATTTGTAAATGTTTCATAAACACTAGCTATAGTAAAATAATGAAGGGCATGCTGGGATACAAAACTTGAGTTGTTGCAATCTTTAAAACACTTAAAAAATGTAATATAAATATTTCTAACATATCAGCATAATGTGATGGGGAATGGTTTTGGTTACCTTCTAAATTCACTTTACATTCCTTAAAATTAAAATAAGTTTTTGAACATGGGTTAACACTAAGTACAGTCCTTTTAATTTTGCTCTTAGTGTTTTCAATTAACCTTGAGCTACAAAAATGAGTTCCGAGACTTCGAAATCTGTTTTAACAACACCATTTTAGGTATAAACAAAATTCTATCGTTTTCACACAAATAATAATGTATAAAAACTGAGGGGTGACCTGGCGGTCTAGGGGTAAGGTGTCAGACTTCTATGCTGGCGGCCGGGGTTCAATCCTCGGTCCCGGCACAGATTTATCTGATTACCAAACCCTTCCTTCACCTCTGACAAGATATCTTGTGAATGTGGGGAATGCCAGGCCTCCACCGTGGTTCGGATTCCACGTTAAACTGTAGGTCCTTCATTTCATCTCACAATCACCTACCATTACACATTAGCGTAAGTGCGTATAACCCGAACGGGTAGTAAGACGCGGTGCTAATAATAATAATAATAATAATAATAATAATAATATAAAAACTGAGAAAAGTCAAACACGTCAGTCTCTATAAATATAAACAAATTGTGGCCTCATAGCACAAACCTCACAGTGCCCAGATTATGCAAATGTTATTGTCTAACATGGTCATACAAGTATTCCCTCCAAATGGACTGTGACGCCGTATCCCTCCCACAAGAGGCTATCTAGCACAGCGCAAGTAATTTCAGAAACTTTTCACACTATCACCGTCCAAGGTAACCCGAATGGCGGGAACTCCTGACGACCCCGCAGGGAACAAACACCCAATGTCTAACATGGGCACCATAAATAAGCTATGGGTGGTCAATCATTCGGTCATGTGGAAAACAAATGTAACTAATTTAAACCTCACAAAATCTAAGGTTGGGGCTTATATTTCTTTTCATTTTGCTTTTTCATTGCTTTACTCTAACATTTATTTAACCTCAATAAGATTTTTAATATATATATATATATATTGATAATGTGGCATGTTGCATAAAAATCATAAATGTGAATTTTGAATAAATGATGAGTCTGATCAATATTGTTCAATGTTACTGCTCGCAAGAATCATAAATAAACTGCTAAACAATGTTTCCAATACACATGCCCCCTGCCTCCTATAAGAAAACGGGGGTGAGGGTGAAAAGGTAATGTACCCATGCTCCCCCTTCCCCACCAGTTCTGGCGTATATGATTATATTTGTAGCTTCACTCGTTAAGTCTAGCCTGTATTTCACCACGTTCCACTGTCCCTTTGAATTAGATTGATATATTTCTTATATTAGCCTAATCATTCTAGTAGGATAGGCACAAGGAAGCTAGAATTTATATGAAATTCATTCTCAGTTGCGTAGAGGGAGAGTTGTAAATCATTTAATAAAAAAACACCTTCAGTACACCCTACTGAAATTCGAAACCATGACCCATCAACCACGGTTAGCCCAACATGATGAAACTGATGCCTTTGAACGTACGTAACTTTATTCTTGCCTGCTTCTGTGGCTGCATTGTTTAAGGTATAACTCTTGCAATAGACTGAACTTTCAATGACGTAGGTATCGGGGTTCGAATCCTTATAGGGTGTATTGAGGGTGATTTTTCCAAATTGATTTTCCACTTCCCTTCACGGAAACGCGTGTACACTTACACTAAATTCAACCTTCTTCATCCCTAGCACATTAGCGTAATTAGTATACAGACGTATAGCCCGAACAAGTAGTAAGTCGCCGTACAAAAAAAAACTTTATTCTTACTAAAGTTGATGCGTTAAAAATTGCTATTTACGACTACATTTAAATTAATTTGTTTCAATTCAATTTTTTTAAATATACTTTGACACGGGAATCAAACAAGAAACTTAAGCTTAGCACACAGATGCTCTTACCACAGGGTTATCCAGCAATTATCCCGTCCTCAACATAATTTTTCACTCATAGTTTAAAGCAATATCGACGCTATCTTAATAACTAAGTTAATTTCCACCTTAATACATATCGGCATGCCTGTACAATGACATCTTGTACGAAATGAAGCGTAAACGCTAGCCTCGTGTTGCCGATGATTGTGGTTCAACGATAGCTCACATAGCAATTAACATGTCCATCACAGACTTTGCCTTAAACTGTGCGTGAAGAATTATCCTTAGTTCGGGTCGGATTCTGGATAGTTCATGGTAAGAGAATTGATCCTAGTTTTGATGTTTGTATCCAGGTGTCATTTTTAAATTAATTTAATTAAGATAAATATCTAATAACAGCTGTAGCCGTAAACCAGTTTATCTCCATATTTGTGAGGGAGTATTAGTAATAATGGTAACTCAGAAGAAAGAACAAATTCAACCGCATTAGGGTGGTGAGGGGATGGAAAAACCGCAGTGATACATCAAGTAGCCTCCCACGATCCCTACACGTACCGCTGGACACACGGATAGAACGTAAGGATCATATCAATTTGAGGGGGACACAGAGGTCAAAGTTCAATTTCTGCACAGATGTAGTGAAAGGAGTTTTCCCTAAATGGTCTTACTAAACATTCTCATATGTTCTATTGTTGTTTGGAACACATTAAAATAGAGTGTTTCTATACAATTTTAATTCTAATGTATACTTCACAGATATACATTCTGAACAAAATTGGAAAGTCATTTTTGAAAACTATAAATTTCCAATAATACCAATATGTATCCATTTTAAACAAAATTATAACACTTTTTGAAAAAAATTATAATTTTCAAAGATTGGTTGGAAGTTAATTACCCTTAAATTAATTTTCCTCCACAATTTAGTAAAAAGTGCTCTTTATGATATTAAGAACTTTCTATATATTCAAATTGAATAAAATCGTTATAATAATTCTAAAAAAAAATTGAATTTTCAAAAATCCCATTCCAATAAACTACCTTCTTATTTAAGAGTTAGAATCAAAAACACACTTTTCCTTGAGATGTGACAACATCTAAATATAAATTTTGAAATAAATCTATCAAACCGTTTCAGGTACAGCCCCAGATGCACACAGAATAACAGTCATATAAGCGCATGGGGAGACAGTATTGTAAATAATTGAGTTCAAGAGCGCATAAAAGGTCCAAATTCATTTCTAGTTTAAAAATTTTCATAATTACAATACTTATTCTATATGAGCAAGTATAAAGTCATAGTAGAAAGAAAGTAAATTTTCAATACTTTATATACAGCTAAGCATTAACAGCGTTTATCTAAAACTATTACAAATAAAAATACTATTAATAAAATTTAATATATCTAGCTAACTAAAATATGTGTCTTGTTTAGTTTAAACAACTTTTCTCTCGCATACAAGTAATATACAACTGGAATGTAAAAAAAAATCCTCATAAATTAAGACAGAGATTTTGTAAATAAATTACCATTCTAAATCTGGTTTCATAAAATTTAAATCTGACTTCAAGAAAACTAAGTGTTTCAAATTTTAGCTAAAAAAAAAATCCAAACGGTTACGTTCAAGTGCTGCAGACATAATTAAGTGTAAGACTACATAAAACTAAACAAAAAAAGCTTCAAAAAACTGAATACTCAACATATTTTAACATGTTAAGCTGCTAGATATATTGGTGAGATTAAAGTGTTTTTCACATATTCAAGTAAATAAAATTCATGTAGTATGCTTTGATTATTGTAATTAGGAGTTATTATAATATTAGTCATATAATATAAGCCACTCCAATGCAATCATAGTATGTATTGAATTTAGTTAAGACAGTCTGTTAAATAAACATAACACCAAAGGTTACTTTTGGAGAAAGATATTCTACAATTTAAAAATATATCATAGGTCTTATTTTATTTTTAAATTATCTGACACCTTATCTCAGTCAATATCACGTTATACAATTGACATAAATATCCTGGGCTCGATTCCGAAAACGTCCTAAAAGGCTATATCATTGTTAAAATCATGACTACTCCTTCCACAATGATTAACTGAAGGCCGATAGTTTAGGTGTTGTGTAGGTTTTAAAGTTAATTTAGTTTGAAAGGAATGTGATTATAATATAATCATTTGTATCGTTAATCTTACGTTAAATATCCCTAATAAAATAAATTGTCAAACAAATAAGTGTCGCCAGGAAAGAAACAATTAATTGTCTGTTACACTCACCGGTAGTCGAAGTGGTGACCTCTGGAGCGTAGTAAAGGTGTAAGACGGGCACAGTCAAGTCCAAGTGGCGTGGTGGTTGACTCTGGAGGAGCGTCTGAAGGTGGCGTCGTAGGACGGCGCGAGTATTTAACGCCGCGACGTTCGGCCCACATGCTGGCTAGGCCACGCAGGGCGTCTCTTCCACGGCGCATGCTATGTCAACTGGCGACACCTAGCTCTTCCGCACACACACACTCTCTCACACACTCACGCACTTCTACGTATAGTGACGGAGACAGTTTCCCAACTATTTTATAACCAGATTCGTCCCCAGGGTCAAATAGTCAAGAGGACGAATAGTCGTATTTAAAGTCCCTGTGTTGACTAATAGAATGTAGGGTTTGCGTGTAGATTAATCCTATTTTCCCCAAAATTAATGATACTAAAACACAATGTTGATAATATTACAGATAACCTAAGTGGTGGGCACATGTGCAGAGATGTCATTTTCATCTGGTCTGATTTTCCTGCAATTAGAAGGTCAGGGTTCAAATTCTGGATGGGTGTAGAGAAGTGCATTTTTCTAAACGGTTCTCCCACTCTCATAAAATAAGTCTTCTTATAAATCCTACCGTCTTCATTATTATATATTTAGTGCATCGTTTCCCAAACTGTGGACACGCACCCCGGGAGATACAAGAAGGATTTCAGGAGGTATGCGATGTACTACTAAGTTTTTATAATCACAACCTTTTTTATGACAGTGAGTGATAAACAAATTAAGGTAGATTTTGATGTAATGTCATGGACTTTATGAAAGCTTTTCTTTCCCTTTGTTGCAGCTTTGTTATAAGATTATCATTAAAGCTAAATATTAAAATTTGGAGCTGACGTTTTTTCTTTACAAGATATAAAATATTTGTTTCGTTTTATTTTATGGAAATCTGAAAGGAGTACGTGACTGGAGAAAGTTTGGAAGACACTGCTTTAATATAAAAACTCCCCGGAGAAGTAGTAATAATCGTAACCCCACCTGACTCAGAAGTTTAATATTTAGTATAGTGATTGACTATTTTTAAATAATATTATTTTAATACAAACGTGTCTAACAGATACACACTCTCGTTTGTGTTGTACAGGATGGACAGTGTTAGTATTTGTTATCTGTGACTATTTGAGTAAGGTAGAATTAACCCTAGCAAACTTGTGCTATATTTTGTCACAGATTTTAGCTAAAATGGGAGGGGGGCTCCTAAGCCCTCCTTTTTATTTATTTAAATATAATACTGATAGTTTGTATCTATATTTTAACATAGTTGATTAACAATTACTGTGTATAAATTAATTTAAAAAATTAAAATACATAATTCTTTGTAAGAACGTAAAAAAAAAAAAACTCACTAATCGGATTGGAGTTGTTATTTGGCTCACATTGTCTGTGCACACCACAGGTGTTATTTACTTTTTGTATAGGTTTAAACATTATGTGTATTACTTCATAACATTCAGTGCTGTCACAGTTAGCTCAAACAGTTTCTTTAAATTACACACAAAAAAAAGTTCTGCCATATTAAAAAAGGGAGGGGGATTATCTTACCTAAAAAGAACTATAGTATTTTATAACCTGCTTACACAGCCCCATGGTGTAGTGGTCAGTGCACCTGACTACGACCTAGAGATCCCAAATTTAATTCCCGGTTGGTAGCTTGGATTTTATTAGACAACCTCATGGAAGCTGAGTTCATTCAGATTCAAATTAGTAGATTAATATTATACTATAAAAGATTTATGTGTGAGCTTGATGGGACCCCTCTCCCCTTTAGGATTGCTAGGGCTTAGAGAAAATGTACAGGCATTATCATGGAGGGAGAGTGGGAAGATATTTAAGATAAAAACTCTTCAATACACTCGACCGGGATTTTAACCTTGAGCTCCCCATTACCGGCGAACCAGACTAGTCCACCTTGTTTAATTTGTTGGTTAATTTTTTCACTTTCTAAAGATGATTTATTTCTGGTGCAAGGAATGGGTGAACTATCTTTAGATCGTTATTAATGTTACTATTAGCAAGATGCCTATTTACGTACTTAATTACCTGCATCATGGTCTCATGGACTGATCGTCAAGCTCATCTAACCTGATGGTTTGGTGACGAGAAGGTCAAGGTTAGAATCTCTTGAGGGAGTACTGAAGATGTGTTTTCCTAAATATATTCCACCAATGAGTGTGTACTTTCTTTGAATTTGGTCTTCCTCATCCTTACTCCATTAGCAGAAATTATGCTTATAGCCCGAATGGGCAGTGGGTTACGTTGGAAAATAAAACAAGAAAACAACTGACCTACCCGTTAACGATGACTAGCCTATCGTGAAATTGAGCCTTAGACCGTGCAACCACCAAAGCGAGTATCATATATTTAAAAGTTCATGTTTATTCTTAACCTCTAACAAATCTTTGCATAAACATTTTCATAGAGACTTATCAGTAAATTATGTGCTAGTACAATATAGAACTGTAACAAGAGCGGATTATTAATACTTCTGTACTTTATACTAAAGCTATTACCACAAAAATAGTTTGAGTACAAAAATTTCAAAATATAAATTTAGCATTCACCATTCAGCTCATAATTATTTTTGCATTTTTAGCTATGTATGAAAGTTTCAATATTCATGCGAGCCCCTCTCCACCTCCCCTAATTACCGGCGCTCCTCTGATGAAGGAATACTGGATCCACCAACGAGATAGAGTTACTCAAAAGTACCAATCTTGCAATAGATGGATTTTCCTATGAAAGGGATTGAAATTTATTTTCCGACCGGGTGTACTTTGGATATGAGGAGGTTTTCCACTATACTACCACGAAAATTCGGATACATTTCCACTAAAATTCAACCTTTATCATCCTTAACACATTAGCGTATTTAGTACGTCTGCATATAGTCCAAACAGATTTTAAGAGGCGGTGCTAAAAAAAGGATTAAATTATTCCATACACCAAAAACCATTTTTTTTTCGAAAATACCATTTTACATAATATAGTGTAGGTTTGGATCCATCCGCTGTGAATTATTAAAAAAAACTATACTATAACGTTTGCTCAAGTTGTTTATCTTTGTGATCTGCTTACTACCACACATTCGGGTTATACACATGTTTACGAAAATGTGTAGAATGGGAAGGGTAGAATGTATAGGAATGTATCCTCCTTTGCGTGAAATGGGAGTAGGAAACCATTAATGATAAAAAAAAAAGGCTTCGGTACACCCAGTCAGGTTTCGATTCCGATCTCTCCATCACCGATTAACCAGGAAAGATGAAAATAAGGTCTTTTTTTCCGCTCACCTGTAGTTTTTTTTAGCACCGCGTCTTACTACCCGTTCGGGTTATACGCTTTAAGTAAGTAATGGATTGGGAATTGGGAAGGTTGAATTAGAGGAAGTGAACCCGCATTTGTGTGGAGGGAGAGTGTAAAACCATTTAGGAAAAACATCCCAGTTCACCCGACCGAGATTCGAACCTCGATCTCCCCGTCCTCGGCGGTCGAGCTATACACGGCAAGCACGTTAGCCAACTACGCCACCGAGGCTGGTCTCACCTGTAGTAGTGTATTATAAAACGTATTATGTAATGGAAATATACGTTTTAATGTTAGGTTTTTAATCAAATCAAAATATGAAATTGAATCTCGTCTGCTTGAAACGTGCCCTTAACGGGATGAAGACCGAGAGTTAACGAGGCGAGACCTCTCACATCGCAGTCATGAGGAACCTTGGGACGGCCTTTTCTCCACCTCTTCAGCAACTTTCATGGAACCGCATCGGTGGGCATGTGACAAAAGGCGTCAGGTTCGTTTGGTCTTGATTTGCCAAGTGGTGGGGAAGCTGATGTTGGAATCCAAAATGAGTGTATAGAGGGTTATTTTCCCTCAACGGTCTACCAATAATATCCTTCCATGTGAAATCGGGTAAACTTACTCTAAGTGTCATCTTGATCATATCATTTCAGTGGTCAAATGATTTAAGGCAAGCATGTCAAGCAATCCAAAATTATGTCCTTTCCACGGATCTCTTGATGAAACAACATTCGAAACACCCAATTAATTATTTTTTTAAACGCTGAATAAATACATAATTTGAGATTATTACAGTTTAAAATTGGTCTATTATTTGGGAATTCTAGAAGTTAAACTTGGTGCAAGGAATTATTCTTTTTTCTTCTAGAAATAGATTCTCAAAAGGTGTTTTTGTGCACCAAATAGTGCAATATTTGTCAGCACGTATGTGTGTGTGTGTGTGTGAAAGAACAATTAATTTATTTCAAATATATTATTTTTATATTTATCACAATAAGGATTCTAAAATTGAATTTGAGTAAAATCTGAAAGAGTAGTGCAACGTGGTTACAAAAAAAAACTTATGATGGTGACAATATTTTTTTTAAATGCAGCTCCCTCAGTGTTTTCAATTTTCGATGCAGTTCTTATGAGCAGAAGAGTTTTACACACTGGTTCTAAGGCGTCATCTACGAAAGAGAGTGGGCTGGACTTATAGGGAGGTTAGATGTACTGAAAGTATTTTTCTCTTAAAAGGTTTTACACGCTCCCTCTGAAAATGCAGGTACAGATCCTCTAAATTAAACCTTCCTCACTCTAACATACAAACATAATATGTAAATATGCATGTAGCCCAACAGTGCAACAAAACGTGGAGACAAAAAAACCTTCCTCATATCCACCCCATTAGCATAATTAAAATGCGTTTGGCCAGTACGAATATTAAAAGTGGTGAAAAAAATATTACATTCAAATTTTAGCATTTTTTATTGTTATTTATACCACACATTTATAAGTTATTCATTAATATCTTATATTGTATTTTGATTTAGCAGATTAGGTTAAATAATATTTAAAGGCTATATTTTTTAGATATGCATGATATAATATTTGGTTCCACATCAAATAACTTAAAAAAATATTTTTAATTTGACTATATTTTAAATATCCGATTGGACCTGGATATAAAAACTAGACTTTGCACCCCCTTATAAAATAAATTATTGTGGAGTAATGAAACACATATACAATTTGTCCTTAAAAGGATAATGACTTGTTAGCCTTTCCTATATACCCGGATATACTGTGAAGTTGTAGGCCATTCTCATGTTTTACTCATGAGTAAATATGTATATGTAAAAAATAAAATGAAAACGATAAGGAAGCCGTCATATTTTTTCATTAAAGTAGATATTAATGTAGACCTAGGTAGCGTATTTATTATTAACTTCAATATTTAAGAAAACATAACGCAACTTTGTTAGTAAAACCTTTCATGTGAGAGATTATTCCATTTACAACCTCCTCCTTCCAAACCTAAAATTTAATATTTAACTTTTTATATTTAAAAAAATTACAAACGTTTCTATAAGATTTCTAAAATATTTAAGGATATTGTGATATTATGTATTATAATATCCATTTAATGTTTTCATTTGGTGTTTTTTTAGATTACATTAAAAGTAACTCCCATGTAAGAAACATTATAGAAATACTTATTACTTACTACTTTACAAATAAGTTACAAATGTCGTAACGTGAGCTAGAGAGCAGATTTTTTTTAATACTTTGAATTAAAATGTTTTATTCTTTGCCGAAAATCTATAGACCTATCTTTATTGTCTGCTTCACATCTTATTATCAATCTGGGCCATTTAAATATTAAAATAATGGGGTGGGGATGAAAAATGTAGAACTTAAAGAACATAAAGATGTGTGCGTCAGAAATCATGTAGGCAAACCCACTCTCAGTGCACCGAGATGGGATTTGAATACTCACCACCCGTCACCGTTAAATCAGATAAGAAGAAATTGACGCCTTTATCTGCGTGCCCACCGATACAGAAAAAAGTTTTTTCACTTCTCCCGCGATTTAAAATCAAATATAATGTGGACCAATTAAAGTTACTACCATCTTGATAGGATGTAAATGATAATTTAAAAAAATACCCTCACTATTGGTCACGTAGTCTAAGGCGTAAAGCTCGCCATAAAGTAAAATATCAGTTGAGTGCACACGTGCTAGTGCTGCACATGTTAACGTAGACTTTAAAAAATTCTGCGCTATTTAAGAATTGGATAATTATTTAAAATCATGGTTCACGCCAAATAAAGGTGAAAGGTGCCAAAATATTCCTATAATATTAAAAATCTACAACCTTAAGTATGATAACTTAACAAATGCGTCAAAAGGTGAAATTATCTCATTTTTAATGACATTTCACACGAAATATCACACATCTGAGATCAGATGGCCTTTTTCAAACCAATAAAGTCATTTTTAACAGGAACATAACAGAATATTTTAAGAAAATTTAGAATTGTTTTAGTGGTTTTGAAGCTTCGGAGATGCAATTCTTATAAGAAATACCGCAGTTTTAAAATATCTTCCTTCAATAGGCGGTGCCCTTTAAAGGTCGTCGATGTAAACCTTCACCTGTTGATCTGGAGTTCAGCTGGAACAAAAATAAATTTAAAAATAACTTTTTTTTTAAGTAGTTTTGTGTTTCCTTCAATGGGAGATAGGGTTTTAATGTTAACAATTCAGCGCAGGTGCAGTGACTATATCTGCAATGTCTAGAGTAATAAATATTTTGATTACAACATTAAATTTGTTGTTGTTTGTTAATTCTTGTTTGGTAACAACAAGCAAATATTTCACTGAACACCTCGTTTACTATGTAAGGTTGTCTTAACTTAGTGGATTATAATGTGTTTCCCTATCTTATAAGCTTCAGCATAGTGAAACCCTGAAAGGTAGGTTTCCTATATTTCAGGGTAAGTGAAGTGTACTGTACATTGAGCTCCTACTGTGGGAAAGCGGGAGATGTACTTGAAAAATATAAGTATAGTAGGATCACAAGACTGTAGTAGGTATCTGACATTTAGTTAAAGAGCTGAAACTAATTTAAAATATTATTATTATTATTATTATTATTATTATTATTATTATTATTATTATTATTATTAGCACCGCGTCTTACTACCCGTTCGGGTTTTACGCACTTACGCTAATGTGTAATGGTAGGGTGATTGTGAGATGAAATAAAGGACCTACAGTTTAACGTGGAATCCGAACCACGGTGGAGGTCTGGCATTCCTCATATTCACAAGATGTCTTGTCAGAGGTGAATAAAATATTATTACGTCAAATTATACGTACCACAGCTGTTCCTCTTGACACACAGTAGCATTGCAGTTAAAGTAATATTATATATGTGGTAACATTTGGTAAAGGTTGACAGCAGTTTTTTTTTTGTTCTCCTTAAACTTGCCTTTCTAAAGTGATACCTAGTCGACTAATCTATCGAATAGCAATGAACAAAATTTTAGCTTATTTTCATAGAAGCGCTCATGATAGTGTTTATTTTATATTATCTTGTTATATGTAAAATGTTGGTATTCGTATTAGCGAGTGTATGAGCAATTTAATATTAGCTTTGTCACGTGATATGTCAGAGAAATGTATTACAGTGTAGTTGTAATACAAATTCATGGTTTGAAATAAGACCAGTCCATTTAGAAGATTACAAATTGAAATATAAAAAATGCTGCTTCTGGGAAAGCGCTTGTGAGGTCTGTAAATTAAGACTTTTCCCGACAATGTTATTTTAAAATTGATTATTTATTTGTGCTTTCCCATTTCATTTCATTAAGAGAAAAAAATAAGACTTTTAGTCAAAATAGTTTTGTATTCGTGTGTTGTTTATTTTCTAGAAGTATGTTTGAAAATTATATGTAAATGTTGCCCCATGATTTTAAAAGTATTAATGGTCAAGTAAATGTACCCACATTTGCATGGAAAGAGATTGGGAAATATTTTTGGAAAAATCCCTCTCAATACACCCAACTTGGATTAGAAACCACCATCACCGGACCAAACTAGATGAGTTTGTCATTTAGTCCACACTCCCACCATTGCGGGTTTTAAATTAATTTTTTTATATCTCCACAACTACTTCTAACAATAAAAAGAGCTTTATGGTCCTATTAACACCACTTTTATGGTCTAGTGTTCAGAGTTCCAGGGTTCGAACCTTGACACTTCCAGAACTTTTCTGTGATTCAGTGAGTTTAGAACGGGGTTAAACTCAGCCTCGTGACAACAAATGAGTAGTTATTTGAATAAAATAATTAGCGGCTCCGGTCTAGAAAACCAAGATTAATTGACATAGAGTTTGTTGTGCTGAACACATGACACCATATATCCGCAAATGTTAGTACTAGCATCGTTAACGGCGGCGGCCGCTCGGTCGGTATAGCTCGATCGCAGGCTCAGGCTATGGAATTTTTTTATGCTTCCAACAAACTGAGTATAATAATCTAATTATAATAGACCTTTCTAAATTCAATAATTGAAATCAAAGATGGGCAACATTTTATACTTAAACTTTGATTGTACGTACTAAAATATTTCTTACTTGGTCGAATTCTAGATAAGTTTTATTTGTTAGCTACATCGCGTCTTAGCAGTCATCCGGGTTATAATATTTTTTAATTATGTTAATAGGGTAGGAATGAGAAAGGTAGAATTAAACGAGACGTACCATCATTTGCGTGGAAGGATAGTGAGAAACCATTAATGAAAAAACACTCCCAGTGCACTAAGCCATGATTCATTCCCCGAACTTTCCCCCGCCAGAAAATCAGGTAAGATGATCACGACGTTTAGTCCACCTGTAAACTGATACAGATACATCCAAATAAGATTCAATTTAGCATTTTAGGTTTCTATGTTTGTTGTGGCTTTGTTTTAGTTTGACACATTGTGCCTTAAGACAATAAATGCACCGTAATGGTCAGGAAAATAACCGGGAAGGTGTGTTTATAGAAGATACACTGGTAACAAATGACTGCTGATAGATTCCTTGGCGGTTGATATTTCATGGTACATTACCACATGTGAGAGCTTTCTTTTATAGTGTAAATCAATGTCACGTAGGCATACGTCTACATATTTAAATTTGATAGCAAAAAATATTGTATGCTAACAGGCCTACAACATAGGAGTGGAGTCGGGAAAGTTGTAGGCCTACATCTAGTGCAGCGTTTCTCAAATTACCTCACTGGAGAACACGAGGCAGTTTCAGGTGATTACATTTTTGAATCAATTGCTAAGTTCCTTCTAAGGGCGGCCTGAGGTAAATTTTGAGCTCAGGGGAAATTCCTTTTTTTTTTTTGCCCACCTATATAACCGGTGGCTAACACACAACAAACAATTTGTTTTTAATTCAATATTTCTTTTAAGCGTTTTTAAATCTTCTGCTAGCCGTCAATTACCACAATCCCTATGGCGAATGGACTCTAGGAAAATATGAAAATAGTCCCCAAACATGACAACTCCAAACTTAAAGAATCCTGGGCCTGATAGGGAAAATAATCTGAAGGTAATCTTTGCAAATGGTAATGACACTCTAAATCAGAGGTTCCCAACCTGAGGGGCGCTGAAAAATGCGTAAATAGCGTTAAAAATCAGCTAAGAAAGACTTTATTTATTTCGACCCTTTTTCCAAAGTAAGTAGGATAAAAAAAAAATCGGTGTTGGCAACACTGCCTACTAGTTGTAATAATCCATCTATTTGGTGACCAAACAATGAGACAAGTGTAAGACGCCCGTGCATATGCACATATTTATTTCCAAACACTCAAGACTCAGATTCGTCCCCCATTTATTCTCTCTACCCTTCCCGAAGCTACCATTGCGGCCACGTGCAAAATCACCGAATCTTCAGCTCTGACTTCATAAAAACTAAACAGCGTTTTCGACTCACAATGAATAGCGATTTGCGGTGTCCTCTGTCAAATATCAAACCAAATATTTAGAAATGGATGAAAACAAAACAGTGTCAGCCATCACACAATTTTTTTGTACCATTATGTTGCCAGTTTTACATAGATTTTGAAATAAAATAGAGAATTGAAAACAAAACAAACCTTTTAAAAGATATGTAAAACTATCCTAAAAAAATAGTTGGAGGGGGGGGGGGGGGGTTGGTGGAAATTTGAAGATATCTCAAAGATGGCTTTAACTGAAAAAGTTTTGGAGCCACAGATATAAAAGTTTCACCGTGAAATTGTACGAAAACGGTTAGTAAACATTATTCTCTTTGTTTGTTTTTCATCATACCAAACATTTTAAATAATGAACGGTTTACGAGATAATTGCAACAAACAAAAAATTAGGGCACATTTTTCAAGATGTCAAATGTAATTTATTTATTTTTTTTACATTTTACTCACCACAAAAAATCATATCAATATGACATATATCTTCATGTTAGTATCAAACAGAGAAAGAGTGTTATACTTAAAATAGTTAGTTATTAGGCTTGGCAATGTTTTTCCTATCACGTCCAGGTTACTGTTGATGCTTTGTGTGGCGCCTAAACTTGAGTTGGCACCCTGGGCAGCCACATTGTTCGCCCAGCGCTTAAGACACCGCTGGTTTCTTCTACTTTATAAAGTTCTGTTTGGCTATAAAAAAATATATCAGCTTTGACCAGTGAACCAATAAAAATGATTATGATGTTTACATCGGCATAATCTCTATGAAAGTTTATTATTATTATTATTATTATTACCGCGTCTTACTACCGTTCGGGTTATACGCACTTACGCTAATGTGTAATGGTAGGGTGATTGTGAGATGAAATGAAGGACCTACAGTTTAACGTGGAATCCGAACCATGGTGGAGACCTGGCATTCCTCACATTCACAAGATGTCTTGTCAGAGGTGAAGGAAGGGTTTGGTAATCAGATAAATCTTTGCCGGGACCGAGATTGAACCCGGCCGCCAGCATAGAAGTCTGACACCTTACCCTAGACCACCAGGTCACCTACTATGAAAGTTGTTTATATATAATAATGGAAGTATTAACTACAAATTCAACTGGCAGTTGAGATTGGCCTTTCCCTGTGTCTCGTAAAAATAGATCCGACCTGAACCATCTTTATAATAGGAGACATATTATTTTTTACATAATAATAAATATATATTTTAGTACTGCATTGATAAATATTTTAATACTTCATACTTATTAATATATTCATGTCGTCAAATGTAAATTCAAATACCCTTACTGAATTATTGTTTTTCGGCAAAATCATTGAATCAATGGTAATTTTATCATCAATTTTTTAATTATTATTGCTTTCTCTCGACACCTCGAAGAAAAATATTGTGATTGTCAAAAACATTGAACTCAAGATTTTAATATTATTATTAGCACCGCGTCTTACTACCCGTTCGGGTTATACGCACTTACGCTAAGTGTAATGGTAGGGTGATTGTGAGATGAAATGGAGGACCAAACAGTTTAACGTGGAATCCGAACCTCGGTGGAGGCCTGGCATTCCCCACATTTACAAGATGTCTTGTCAGAGGTGAAGGAAGGGTTTAGTAATCAGATAAATCTGTGCCGGGACCGAGGATTGAACCCCAAACCCCAGAACAGAAGTCCGACACCTTACCCCTAGACTGCCAGGTCACCTACGAGATTTTAATAAATGTCGACATTTCATGACACTCTGAAACATAAAAGGGTGGTTTTTGTAATGCCATTTGTCTGTCTGTCTTTCTGTATATACCTTGGACTAGAGTTGAAACTATTTTACCAATTGGGCTAAAACTTGGTATATAGGGTTTTTAAAAGGTCCTTGGAATTAGATATCTAACCCTAAATTTAAGGGTAGTTTACTGAAGGGCAAAAAGAGAAAATTATATTTTCTCAAAATTCCTCCAAACGATCTTGACTAAATTTTTTCTCTTGACACTATTTATCTTTATAAACAAGAAGGCAATTATCATTTTCTCAACAAAATTAGTTTGAGGGTATTTTACATGGGGAAAATTTCCCAATTTTAATAATTTCTTTGCAACTATTTGAGATACAAAATAACTTATCATTGCAAAGTTTTAGAACTGTTAGATACACAAAGATTTATTTTAAATATATATTTTTATAAAACCAATAATTTCTTAGATATAAGAAAATATTTACTTTTAAAATCAAGTCTTTGAAAACTAATTTGATTCTTATGCTTTTTGGTGGTCAAATATATTTTCCTTTTCTCAATTTTTCTGTAAGAGTGTTCCTAGTTTACAATGTCATAGAGTAAGTAACAGTGTTTAATTTCATTTGTGATATTTCGTGTAGTGTTTCTAACACAATGTATATACCTATTATTTCGTTTCACAAATCTTACGAGTTTTTAGTAAATGTCTATTTTAAGATAAAAGTGGTAGAATGCCTTTGCCGTTCACCATTCTACTTATTTTTAAATTGCCCTAATAATTTGTTCACAATTTATATCTAAAAAGTGTTTCATATTATTATCAAAATAAAATATTTGTTTTTCTGAGGAAAACATATTTAAGTATACTTTTATGATAGTCTATTAAATCGCAGCTTCTCCTATCACTTAGAAGGAGTGATGGTTTCATTAAGAAAAATATTAAATGAAGGTTGGGAATGATCAAACTTAAAAGAGATATAAGTTTAAAAAATCAGTTTATTTAAATTTAAACAAGTTGATAGAATTACACATGGTTTAACTAGATCTTACACAATACAGTCCTTTGTTAACTAAGAGAAATTAAATCAGTTACTATAGACATAGTTATCCCAATAGGGAACATTTGGAGTGAAACACCTAGGCTATACTTGCAATCAACACAAGTAAGGTAGAGTCTACATTACGATTGGAAGTAACTCGTTTTGTTAGAACTAACACATATTCCACTACGATGGTGCGTCTGCCTTAACACAACGGATATTCAAATAGGAATATAATATTAATTTAAGGCCAAGAAACAATACATAACAAATATCCAGCCTAGCAGCTACTAGAAGACCTGAAAGGCATTAACATGAATAATAGTTGAATAATAGTTAACAATACCCAAATTCTTGAATGTCCTCATTTAAAGAGTTACAAAATTGGTATTTAAATAAGATAGCTAGCATGATTTAACCCATAGTTGATTACGTGATACAAAGAACACGCTACTAGAAGAGGAACTATAGTTTTACAAATAGTTAATGGCAAGCTACCAGGAATCTAGGCTATTAAGATACTATGGCCGGTCTATTCCTAATTGGTACTACCTCGTCATTCAATAGTATATTTAACATTATATACCGGTCTGGACATACTATATCTAGTGCAAATGATTAAACATTAACTAATACAAACGGCGCCTGAAAAGGGCCGGACAAAATAAACAATACCCCACGGGCCACTACTTTAGACTAGTAGCCCCCACAGGTTTAGCACTGAAGATAGGTGTATCATTATACATTTTAGAGACTGGTATCAGTCAAAGACCCAACTAGGTCATGGAACAAATCGATAGATAACCTCATTTCCACCACAATATGATCATAAGCATTAAGTTAGCTGGACATGGCTATACAGTATAGGGCATCTGGCTATAGTCCAGGTATTTACAACTGTGGCTGGTGGACATAGAAAAATAGAGCAAGATCTCTAACATTCTAAACTACGCCTTATGGGCATAGAAAAACAAGTCAGAAACTCTGACATACAAAACTATGTTAAATGGACATAGAAACAAAGGATAACAACTCTACCAGAGATTACTAATACAAATACTCATAGTGACAGACGTAGATACATCTGAGGCGAGGAAGAAAGGCCGACGCCTCACACATCGAGATCACCAGTAGTTTAATTCGCCAATACTTGCTTGACGTCCAAGCTGTTCCTCCAACGAATCGTTATTATTGAATACAAAATGTGAAGTCCGAAGTCCGAAATCAAATGGCATGCTCTGGTTCTCCCTGAAGGGGAGCACGAGAGCAAGTTCCAACACGTACCGACCAATCGGTCACACCATGTGGTTCGCAAGTAAAATGATGGGTTGCCGCGTTTCGTGAAGTTCTGAAACAGAGAAACGTATTATTAATAATAGTGAGGGAAAGAAAAATTTGGAGAACCGAATAAGGTTTTTAGAGTTACGTGCGGAGACACTACTCTATGGGGGGCTGGGTGAGAGCCTCCCAAACCACTGTTGTCACATCTCGCTTATCCGAGCAGGGCTTTGGGACGTCGATGGCACCCACCAGGGTCGATTATGTAGTTCCCAAGCCCCTGGATAAGAGGATTGATGGCACCGGGAAATCTGGCGTAGAAGGACTGCGGAAGTGGTCCTTGATGGTAGGCATATCCCGGTCGCGATGCAGAGTCTCATTCCGGACATACCAAGGTGCGCACACAATGATCCTCAGACACATGCTCTGGAAAGCCTGCGTCCTCCTCATATATGTGTCCGCCAGGTGGCCCCAAACGGGACACGCATAATCGAGGATCGGTCTGAGCAACTGCTTGTACAGCGTCAGACCGTTCCTTGTAGACAGGGCACTATGCCTGTTAAGCAATGGGCCTAGGATTCCCAGCCTTTGCCTCGCCTTGTTGATTCTCTCGTTACAGTGTCGTCTCTAGGTCAGTTTGGTATCCAGTGTAAGTACCAGGTACTTAACACTGTCTGCCCATCTGATCTGTTCTCCGAACATTCGAAGTGGGGCTGGCCTGTAGTACTTTCTTTTCCATGTGAAGAGCACTGCTGTGCTCTTCTCCACGTTAATACTTGTCCTCCAGGTGGTCAGCCACCCCTCCAACTGCGTAAGGTGCGTCTGGAGTCGCCTCTCCACCAGCTGCCCTCGCCACGACTCTGCTTCTAGAGCCGTGTCGTCCGCACACAATGCCAACTTGGTGTCTGGGGATTTTGGAATGTCGTTAACATACAGACTGAAGATCACCGGGCCCACCATGGAACCCTGCAGCACTCCAGCCCAGATGTTTCTGACTTGGGAAGTGGTGTTCCCAAAGGTGGTGTAGAAGGTGCGGTGGGATAGATAAGATTGAACAACCTTAACTAGGTAGAAGGGCAGGTTCAGGAAAAGGAGTTTGAAAAGGAGACCTTTGTTCCAAACACGGTCGAAGGCTTTTGCCACGTCGAGAAAGACAGCACCAGTCAACCTGTTGATGTTAAAGTTCCTCGTGACCTGCTCCACGAGCCGGACGAGTTGGTGAGACGTAGCGTGCCCCTCCCAAAAACCGAACTGCTCGTCCACCAAGATACCCGCCTCGCGAACATGTTGGGTCAGTCTCGTCAGTAGTAGTCTCTTGAACAACTTGCCCAGACAGTCGAGCAAGCTGATTGGTCGGTAGGACAAAGCTAGGGCCAGGTTCTTACCCGGCTTGTGAAAGCAGGGGATGTTGGCGTGCTTCCAGAACTCGGGGAAGTGACTCAGGAACAGGACGGCGTTGAATAACTCCCGCTTCCCGAGAGCCGCATTATTGAAACCGTCGGATCCGGGGGCCTTGTTTAGTGAATGTGAAACGAGGGATGGCTTTTTTATACAAAAAGAATTGACGTCTTCGGGAAGGGCATCCACCAGGACAAAGGGGGGAGGGAGGGGAGTTTGCAAAATTGCACAGAAAGACAACTAGCGTTAGTAGACGGCGCGGCGCTGAGAACAACACAAAGAAGCAGCTCTGTTTCCTCGAAGTGGGGTCAGCGAGTAAAATGTATTTTTGTTGAACCACCCGGAACAGTCATATGGGGCACTTTCCTCAAGTTTGGGCGTTTCCAGCAACACGATTTCACCGTGAGCTAATATCTGCCACACATTATTAGATTTTTTTTTATTTATCGTGATATCTATAATATATATATATATATATAAGGTATTTTGAGTGTACGTGTTAATGAAACAATTAACACGTTTCACAATTTTTTGTTACTTTCTCGCTATCTTACAGAGATAGAAAGTATTATGATCGTCAACAAAATTGAACTCGAAATGTTGATGAATTTCAACGCTTCATGTCCCCTTGAATCCGAAA
Organism: Timema cristinae; assembly: GCA_039000515.1. Classification (NCBI taxonomy): domain Eukaryota; kingdom Metazoa; phylum Arthropoda; class Insecta; order Phasmatodea; family Timematidae; genus Timema; species Timema cristinae. The sequence goes on from JBCFYV010000012.1 coordinate 46,846,861, forward strand.
AAGTGTTTTTTTAAATTTCCGTCAGTCTCTTTTTACCTCAGACTAGAGCCTAAACTATTTTACTGATTAGGCTAAAACTTGGTATCTAGGGTTTACATAGGGTTGCCCGAGGGGTTTTTGGAATTAAATGGATGTCGACGTTTCGTGACGCCCAGAACCATAAAAATTGTTTTTTGCAGTGCCGTTTGTTTGTGTGACTGTTTAACTCTAAAATTAAGAATAGTTTAATAAAGGGTGAAAAGAGAAAAAATAAATTTTCTCAAAATCGGCTCTAACGATTTTGATTAAAATTCGTATCTAGGTGTTGATTAAGATTATAAACAAATTGGCTATTTTTATTTTCCCAGGAAAATGAGTTTTAGGGTACTTTACAGAAGCGGAAATTTCCGTATCTCTTCAAATATTTGAGATAATAAATAACTTATCATTGCAGAATTGTAGTAATATTAAAACTAAAAAACTTTTATATGAAATATATTTTTATAAATCCAATAGTTTCTGAGATGTTGGCAAATATACTAATACAATTTGGTGATCTTTAGTTGTAGGGAGATACTACTTGTTTTAACGCAATAATTCTATAATTCCATAGAGTAAGTAGATAATACATAAGTCTCTCAGAAACTTTATGTTCTGTTTTCTTTAACCTCTTAGGGGAAATGTTTGTACAGCAATTATCTATCTATATCATTTTAGACTCAATAGTCAATATTTACCTATTTTATTGGTCTAAATTTATAAATGAAGAATTTAATAAAATTGCTATAACCATGGTGACCTGGTGGTCTAGGGGTAAGCTGTCATACTTCTATTCTGGAGGTCCGGGGTTCAATCCTCAGTCCCAGCACAGATTATCTGATTGCCAAACCCTTCCTTCACCTCTGACAAGACGTGTATTAATCACAGATTGTGAATGTGGGGAATGCTAGTTCTACACCGTGGTTCGGATTCCACGTTAAACTGTAGGTCCTCCATTTCACCTCACAATCACCCTACCATTACACATTAGCGTAAGAGCGTATAACCCGAACGGGTAGTAAGACGCGGTGCTAATAATAATAATAATAATAATAATAATAATAATAATAATAATAATAATAATAATATTAATACGAGGTATTGACCCGTGTGGACCCAATATAGATTTGTTTAAATTCAAATATAATAGTGAAGACTTTAAACAAAGGAGTAAGAAAGTCAGTGCAGAGTTCCGTATCATTTATTAATACCTAGTCAAATAGACTATGTGAATGTATAATTTATTTTAAATGTTAATGCAGGTAAAAGAGTGGGGATTAGTAAGTGTAAGATGGAGATGGAAAGAAGGGACCTAAAAAGAAAAAGTTGCTAACCAGAGTTCATTGACCAATATATTACGACCAGATTGTTTTCTACCCCAATGGAAATCCCTGCGTATTAAAACCTGCCGACGGCGTGCGACGTTAAATGCAAATTTACATACATAATTGCACGAAACACAATTATTCTTGGAAATATGTTAATGTTGTGTGCCAGGAAGCTCAATTCGTTGATATTTTTGTCCCCGAGATATGCCGGAAGCTCTAGTATAGATTTTTCTCCAACACACGTGGTCGCAATGTTCGGTTAAGGGGATAGCACCCATGGTGACCATATGTCTTTGGTGCAAAGGAAGACAAGGACTCCCAAAATAGAGTACATTCGAGAAAAATGTAGGATGCACGCTACAGAAGGAACAGTAAAGAACTATTACCCTCACTGTGATTGGTTGCTGACGACATACACTCAGCCAATAGAAATAAAATATTTTACACGCACTGAAAGAAATGTACTGGTTTTACATACGGAATTACGTATGTCCTCCCAGTCCTGACTGGGAAACTGCGATCTTGGTTACTGACTGGGATTATTACATGACGCGTAGTGGTTTGCGCGTACGTATGTGTTTCCAGTACGAGAATTGAATCACAGTAGTGACGTCATCAATTTTAACAGTAATGATGGAAATAGCCCGTTGCTTAAAGTTTCAAGCCCATGTGTGTTGAAATAAAGCCAGGAAAGTACTGTTATTTCTCCAAATTACGTGGTACACAATCCATGATGCGTTAGAAGGGTGTAATGCTTGTTTTGTTATAATAACAATAGGCTTACCCCAAAAGACTAGTTTATCTTATTTAAATTGGATCGTTGCTTCTCTTATCAAATAGAAGAAGTGACGAATACATTTACAATTTTATAAAATGAAGGTTTGGGTTGAAACAAACATAAGAGAGACTAACAAATCTGTTTATTTAAATCTAAAAAAGGTTAATAGAGCTACATTAGTTTTAAATCAATCTTACACTAAACAGCCCTTTGTTAATTAAGAAAAATAAATCGGTTACAATAGAAGCAGTAATGCCAATAGGGAATTATTGGAGAAAACACCTTTGTTGTACTTGCAATCAACACAAGCAAGGTTGAGTCTATATTGCAATTGAGAGTAACTCTTTAATAAGAACTAACACACATTCCGATACGAAGGTGCGTTTGCCTCAACATAGCCGTAATAAAAATAGGAAGCAAACATTAATTTAAAGTTAGGCAACAATACATGGTATTTATCTAGCCTCATGACTACTAGACTTATACCAGAAAAGCATATATATTAATATTATAGTTAAATAATAGTTAACGATATCAAATTCTAGGAAGTCCTAGCTTAAATAGTTACTACGATGGTAGTTAAATGAGCTAGCTAGCATGATTTAACTCCATAGTGAGTTACGTAACATAAAGATTAAACTCCTAGTAAGGGAACTATCAGTTTGTAAATAGTAATTGGCCAACTACCAGGAATCTAGGCTGTAAAGATACTATGGCTGGTCAATTCTAAATAGTACTGCCTGGACATTCAATATTATATTTATACTTCTACCTTATTTAGGGCACACTATAACTAGTGCAAACAATAAATGTATTAACTAATACAAACGGTGCGTGAAGGGGGACGGAGACTAAGGCCAGTTTCATAGTCAAATTTAGTACGCCTCAAGTGCGGCGCTACACTAAGTACATGACACCTACCTAAACCAGAATGGAATGGGCCAGTTTCCAATGCGAGAACGGCCCATTCCATTCTGGTTTAGGTAGGTGTCGTCATGTACTTAGTATAACGCCGCACTTGAGGCGTACTAAATTTGACTATGAAACTGGCCCTATGCGCTATCCCCGTGGGCCACTACTACGAACTATTAGTGCTCCCACAGGTAGCGCACCGTAAAAAGGTACACTATGAGAAATATTAGGAACTGGTATCAGTCACAGACCTAATTAGTTCATTGAACAAAGCGTTATATAACCTGATTTCCACCATTATGTGATCCTAAGCGCTAATTATGCCGTATCATGGCCTTAAAGTTTAGGGTGTCAAGACATTTCCCTAGTATATAACACTAAGTATTATGGACATATAAAAAGATGTCAGAAACACTGACATACTAAATAATGTCATATGGACCTGGATATAGCATACAGCCCTTCATTCAGAACTACGCCATGTGGGCAGAGAAAAACAAGTCAGAAACTCTAACAATCAAAATTAAGTTATATGGACATAGAAAAAGTAAGAACTCTAACAATCAAAAATATGTCTTATGGGCATAGAAAAACAAGTCAGAAACTCTGACAAGCAAAACTAAGTTATATGGACATAGAAAAAGTAAGAACTCTAACAATCAAAGCTATACCTTATGGGCATAGAGCTACAAGTCATAAACTCTGACACAAACAAATTATGTCTTATGGACATAGTTAAAAAAAGAGTAATTAGACTAACGCAGATTCTAACCTTCAAATAATCATAGTCTCAGACGAGGCTTCATCTGCGGTGAGGTGGAGAAACCGACGCCTCACACAACGTAATCACCAGTTGCTCTGTCCACTGATGTAATTTCATGTCCAAGTTAATCCTCCTTCGAATTGAAACAATAGAATACAAAATGTGAAGAAAAGAATGACTGTTTTATACAAACAGGACTGACGTCTACGGTGAGGGTCTCCACCAGGACAAAAAGGGGAGAGGTGAGTTTACAAAATGGCGCCGAAGGTCAACTAGCACTGCTAGACAGCGTGGGGCACTTTCCTGAGGTTTCCTGAGATTTCACCATGAGTTAATATCTACCACATATTATTTGAATATATTAGTTTTTGTATTCATATTGTTTATCACGCTACAAAACATAACATTGTTCAGTGGCTTTATACAATTATATTTGTAACAATCACGATAATTTGCAATTATTGTATTTCTTACAGGCCTAGTGATCAAATAATTATAACCATTGCGCATTAAAATGTTGAGCTTGTGTTGATATGATCTCACCACAAAACCCCTGCACATATTTTCCTAATTTCAACTTTTTCATTAGCTCACTCACATAATCTTCCATTAATGATAATTAATTATCAATTTCACTTCCTCTTGAAATAGTAACTTATTAAAGTTTATTTTTATTTTAGTAGTAATATAATTATACTTGAAATGCAAAGGAAACCACTCACTACCTACACAAAGCACAAGTACAAGATGGTTGCCCTAAGCGGAAACGGATGAAGCCACCCTGTACAAACTGCATAGTTTCCATCCTAATGGCAAAAGATACGTCGTTTACCGATAAGACTAAATATCCCATTCCGAACTGGGATGCGCGAAGCGTCAGGTGACGTCATTTCACGGCCACTCCATTACAGACAAACTTTGTAACCGGACTTAACACAAGTTTCATGGAGACCCAGATTTTGTCCATTATACAGATTCTCTTGAAAACCCATTCTTTGGCATGTATTAGAACAATTAAGTAAAATGTAATCACAACAAAACTCGAGTTTGTAAACCAAAACTACTGGTATTAAGCCTGTATTCAAGAAAGAAAAAAGATTCCATGTATGAAATGTTATACTCCCTACCTCGATTTTTCTCAGTGCGTGAGTGCCGCTTGACTAGTTGGCCGAGGAAAACACACGAAGACTTCTATTAGTAGCTAAATGCCATCTTACGGCAGAATTTATAAATGATATATCACTTTGAGAAAAAAAATAGCATCAAAAAATGACAAATTTAACTAGTTGGTCAACATAAAGGACATTTTGTAATTTTTGAAAATTCCTCCTGAATACCTGACAGAGGGTTTAAATAAATAAGACATGCCCATGTGCACCTGACTTTTATTTCTGAAGATTAGTATTTAGTTTCTATAAATTGCTTTTTTAATTTATTTTTTGTTAAACTTTATTAAAGCAACCATTATTTAACAGATTTATCCATGGGATAAAGATTAAAATATTAGTCAGTAAGGAAATCAGCCGCATTGACAAGACGATAGAATTGTAGAATCACATATATACACCACATTTGAAAAACTATCCCTAATGTACCCAGCCGATATTTGAGCCTTGACTTCCATTTCACAAAAAATCCAGTGCATGGCGAAATTGACGCCCTATATCACGTAGCCATGGGTTTCTAGTCGTTATGCAAACAGTAGACCTCTCTCCCTTCATTCAAAAAATGCTAAGTACACCATGCTAAGAATAATAATAATTACATCATGCTCTTATAAATAAATATTTTACCTTGGTGTTCAAGTTAGACAGTAAAATAAATTTAATAGTTCTACTATATTTAATATTACATTATATTCATAGAGAATAACTGTTGTTCAGGTGGTTTAAGACGTCTTTATCATAATATACGTAAGTAGAAATTAAAATTAGTACGTTCTAGATACTAAAGCTATTGCGTAGGATTTTAAATTCAAATCGGTTGAAATGAACTACTAAACGAAAATCATTTTGAGCGTCCGCTTAATTGAAATTGATAAACAGATTAAAATGTGATGTATATACATCAACGTATTTGACAGTTATTGTGAAACATTGATCCGAACACATAGACAGAGGAAATGACAATATATCCAAGTAAAAACCGTACCTTCGATCAAAAATGTATTAGTTTGGTGGTCTTATAGCTCCCCTAATTAAATCTAAATACAAACAAAACATTAAATGAGCAAAGAATGCCCACTTTCTTCCTACAAATATAAATACAATTGTGGAAAGATTTATATATTATTCATAAGATTGATTTTTAAGTTCTAACTCGAATAGTTTTGTAAAGTTATTTTTGAAAAACATTGTTAAAAATATTTTAGTAAGGCACTTGATATAATAATAGTAAGTAAATTATAATTTAATAAAATGTTTGAGAATTTAAATAATGTGTATATATTTATATATATATATATATATATATATATAAATATTTGAGATGGAATGTATAGATATATGTACAATATTTAAAATGTTATCATAACAAAATTTTAATTAACAAATTAATAAAGATTTAGAAATAAATATTAGGTTTGATACATGGAGCTATATACAGTGTTATGAGCTATAAATATTATATACAATTGTGAAAACATTTAACACGTTAAAATTACGACATATAAAACTGAAATTTTAGTTGAAATAAGTTTCATAGAAATTTAGATGTTATAGTTAAAAGATTAATATTAGAATATTAATGTTTGACTATTGCATCTAAATTTCTGTAGAGAATATTAATGTTTTGACTATAGCATCTAACTTTCTATAGATAATATTAATGATTTAACTATAACATCTAACTTTCTATAGAGAATATTTATGTTTTGACTATAACATCTAACCTTCTATAGAGAATATTTATGTTTTGACTATAACATCTAACTTTCTTAAGATAATATTAATGTTTTAGCTATAACATCTAACTCTCTATAGAGAATATTTATGTTTTTACTATAACATCTAACTTTCTATAGAGAATATTAATGTTTTGACTATAACATCTAACTTTCTATAGAGAATATTAATGTTTTGACTATAGCATCTAACTTTCTATAAAGAATATTTATGTTTTGACTATAACATCTAACTTTCTATAGAGAATATTAATGTTTTGATATTATTATAAATTTTTAAAGCTTTAGGAAAATATCCATCTACGGTAGGAGTGGAGATAACTACCATCTAGTAAGAGCTACCATATTTAATCTCATGTATCCAGTCGCCAAACCATATGATCTGCAAGACCATGATATTGATTTATGGTCACTTTTAGCAGTCAAAACTTTCACAGAAAACATTTTGTTTTAATTATTTTTTCTTTTAACCGTTTTTATGTATTCTACTAGCTGTTAGCAACCACCCCTCCCACGGCAAATTAACTTTAGTTTTGCTTCCAGCCTAGTTTATAAACGCCTTCTTAATTATAAACTGACCTAATTCGAAACCAGTTAATTCAAAGCGGGCGTCATATTTATAAGTGGCTACGATCCAATTCATCGTGCGGGGAGTTTAATAGGAATTTTATTCTTTAACATTGAGGCTTACTACTTTTTCAATGCTATACGCTTATATACTAATTACGCCAATAATTAAAGGGCTTATGAAGGATACATTTATAGTAAGTGTACCTACATTTGCGTGGAGGGAGTATGAAAAACAATTTCGGGGAAAATCACCCTCTGTACACCCGACCGAGATTCAAACCTCGATCTCCCCATCATCAGCAGTTTTTGTCTAGTGCGATAGTGGCTCGTTTTAACACGCAGCCCTCGAAGCTGTTAATAGGGACAGTTATTGATGTTACAGGTATTCAGGTTAAGCATGTTATTTTGTCTTTATTGATATATTGAATTTGGTAATTTTTTAATAGTAGTAGGTTGAGTTAGTATTTAGTGTGTAAGTGAAATATTGTCCTCGAATGTAAATATTGTCATGAAGTGAAAGTGAATTATTGATGTGGAGTGTAGGTGAACCAACTATGGTCACACATCTTACGAGAACTAGTGTGACGAAGTGTAAGTGAACTATTATAGAAGAAATAAATAGCATACATTTATATTTAAAAACAATACGACCAATATTCTCTGTACTGTCTTCAGTACGAAGGTAAGGTGCGTTTTACATCCAATCGACTGACGGGGAGAGGGGGTTCTCCCGTCTTCCACACGGGGGGTAAACATACCCACATAGATTGGTGCGTGGGTTGAGGGTCAACCTCGTCTGATCTGGTCTTATGGTGGCGGTAAGAGTTTGGGGTTTGAACCCTTGCCCAGACTTAAGAAGGTGTTTTTTTTCTAAATGGTTTTCCACTCTATCTTTGCTGTAATAATATGGCTACATTTACTCTAAATTATACCTTTCTCACCCTATCCTACTAGAGAAAGTATACGTATAGCCTGTCTGGGTTGTAAGATGCAGAACACACACGAAAAGAAGAGAAGCACGCTATCCATGTACTGGATTAGTACTTAACTCTCGTATGAGGGTAACAATTCCATGGCTTGAGCCCACGATCGAGCTATATCGACCAAGCGGCGGCCGCTGTTAGTGATGACAGTGCCAGCATATGAGGATAGAGGGTGTCATTTGGTCAGCACAATGAGCCCTCTGGATATTAATCTCACTTTTTTAGACCAAAGCTACTATTTATTTATGTAAATCCTCATTTATCCTCATGAGGCTAAGTATGACCTGTTCTAGACCCATAGCTTCACAGAAAATTTCTGGAAGCGCCGGGGATCGATCTCTGCACCTATGGATCTGGAATGAAGGTAAAACATGTATTTGACTTCAATCATTAAAAGCATTAAAAAGATGTAAACATGCTAAGTTTTTGATATAATGTTAAGTATACATCAAAGTCACTGCAGAGTAGAGCGTGAAAATATATATATATATATAACAAGTTTGGGGTATCTTCCAGTGAGATTGAAACATTAATAAAGGGCCCTACAGACAACACGGTTTGGTCGGGTGGTTGCGCCAATTTGATCAGATAAGGCGCAATATCAGGTCGTGTGTAGGTGTGTCGCCCAACAAAAATGTCTATTTCTTGTCGGGTGGCCAGCGCATCCAACCACAAGACCGTCCGACCAAATCGTGTCGTATGTAGCGTTGTCGGGTGATTCAGCGTGTCAGTTGTACTACAAATACGGGTGTATGTATTAACATCATATGACTGAATTTTTTCTGTTCAATTAGCCATTACCCGCCCCGGTGGCGTAATTGGCTAACGCGCTTGTCGTGTTGAGCTTGACTGCTGAGGACGGGGAGATCGAGGCTCGAATCTTGGTCGGGTGAACTGGGGGTGGTTTTTCCTAAAATGGTTTTCCACTCTCCCTCCACGCAAATGCAAGTTTACTTCCTCTAATTCAACCTTCCCAATTCCTAAATCCATTAGCGTAATTAGTACTTAAAGCGTATAACCCGAACGGGTAGTAAGACGCGGTGGTAAATAAAAAAAATAAGCCATTTTTTGGAACACATTTTTCTTTTTCTAGAATTAATCCCTATTGATGCTATTAGCACGATCCCAACTGCTTGGTGTTTGGATAATATAGGAGGCATGATGCGTGTGTCTCAGAGAGAAAAAACAACTGATAAAATCAGGCACTAAGTCGGGTCGTCTGTAGATAACAGCTGATTTGTTCAGGCCGATTGTTGGGTCAACCAGATCGGATCGTCTGTAAGGCCCTTAAGAAATGTTGTATCCTTTTTATCATTTTTAATAATAAGATCAAGATCAATTATTGGTTTTATTCCCTTTTTTATTGATTGGTCATTTTTTTTGCTTATGATCACAGTTTTGTTCGCACTTGCCTAAAAAAAATTTTTAACATTCAGCCCCAAAAATCCCTAATATTTGTAGTAGCATAAATGAGGCCACACACAGATACAGCCACGCACCAAACTCTAATCCACCTTCCTTCCTGGGAAAGTCAGTTAAAAAATTTGATTTGGTCAATTATGACGTATTTATACCTAATATTCCGGATATTGATTCATCTCATTTGTATCGGCTTACATGAAGATATGTTTGTAACTTATACAAAACATAATTAACATGCGTTGCTTCCATGAGCAAGCCAGATAATTTAATAGGTATTTTTATTTTATTTTTATACTCGTCAACATATCATCATTAGGAGGAATTTAAATAGCTATTATATGCCTACAGATAGAAAAATAATGTTATTTGGTTGATACTATATTTTCCAATTTATGTAAAAGCACTGATTAGTGAAACAACATTTCTTTGTGGGATGAGAAAGGAACAAAAACAATATTTTTCTGACTTGCATCGGTAGGCACGAGGCATAAATGCTAACTACATTTAGTCTGGTTTGCAGGTGAGGTTAGGAATGGGAAGGGAGTGGTTCTTCGAATCCAAACAGGATGTAATGAGAGTGATTGCCCCAAATGATTTGGCCCGCTCCCGTATTCCTATCCCATTAGTACAATAATTAGTATATTTACAAAAACCCAAATGGGTAGTGAAAAGCAAAGGATATAACCTGGCGTTTTAATTACGTACTCATATAAAATAAATACAAAATCTATTTTATAAAATATTAAAATAAATGAGGAAAGTTTAATAAATATAAAATTATTATTTAAAAAATAATTAGATAATTTTAAAATTAATAAGGAAAACTCCCACAAAAACACACAAATAAATAATAAAATTAGGCAAAGAAACTACGAAGCATGAATTCAGATAAATTTATCTTATTTCCAAAAGTGTCATTTTATCTATTATTTAATTTAAAAATATATTTTTATTTGAGTTAATAGTTTGATAATGAATGTAAAATTAAGATTTGGTTGTACACATTAACTATTCAAGTATAAGTGAACTATGGTCACGGATTGTGAGTAAACTATTGCTGCTAAGTGTAAGTAAACCTCCATCGCAAACTATTGCCCTCGGATGTAAGTAAACATTGGTCACGAGTTGTAAGTAAACTATTGCTGCTAAGTGTATGTGAACTAATGGTGATGAATGTACGTAAACTATCGTCACGAAATGTAAGTGAACTGTTGCCCCAATTGTAAGTGAGCTATTGTTGCTAATTGTAAGTGAACTGCTGCCCCAAGTGTAAGTGAGGTACTGTCGTGAAGTGTAAGTGAACCAATTCCTCAAATGTAAGTAAGCTATTGTCATGAAGTGTAAGTTAAATACTGCCCCAGCGTGTAAGTGAGCTATTGTCATAATTGGTAAGTGAACTGCTGGTCCAAGTGCAAGTGAGCTATTGTCCCAAAGTGTAAATGAACTGTTGCCCCAAGTGAAAGTTAGCTATTGTTGCAAAGTGTAAGTATACAAGCTTGTGTTGTGTTCGGTCACCTCTAGCGATGAGGTCATGGCTCAAGTGAATACACTAAAAATGTTATTTAAATATTGGTGGACACATGGACTACGTGAAAGAGTGAATGTTAGGGATATTTGGTCTAGAATGTCACCGGGTGTTCAGAGAGCGGTATTTTCCTAAAGTGTTTTCCACTCCTCCTTAATTTAAAGGCATTTTTACATTTACATTAAAATGTTATCTCTCATACTTACCCCAGTAGTGTAATTACACGTATATGGCTCGAGCGAGTAATAAGACGCGGTACTAAGAAAAATCTGACCTATCTGTCCTCTAAAACCAGACAAGACGAGACTAAGGCCTTCTTTTTTGTCCACGAGCGCATCATTGCAGTTTTCAAATTAAGTTTGTTTGTGAGTCATGGGCTGTTAATATAAGGTATTCGTCCAGTTCAACTCAATTTGTTTGTGGGACACCTCCCAATTTTACTGATATAGGTAAACTGGGTAATTCTTTTTACTCCAGGCTACCACCAAAATTTTCCTCAAAGGTGGATTGGGCACTGTTACCTTGCAGTACGATTTCTCTCTCAACGTAGATTGGGCACTAATACCTTTCAGTATTATTTCCCTCCCAAGGTGGATTGGGCACTGCTACCTTGCAGTACGATTTCTCTCTCAACGTAGATTGGGCACTACTACCTTGCAGTATTATTTCCCTCCCAAGGTAGATTGGGCACTACTACCTTGCAGTACGATTTCTCTCTCAACGTAGATTGGGCACTACTACCTTGCAGAATTATTTCCCTCCCAAGGTGGATTGGGCACTGCTACCTTGCAGTACGATTTCTCTCTCAACGTAGATTGGGCACTACTACCTTGCAGTAATATTTCCTCCCCAAGGTAGATTGGGCATTGCTACCTGGCAGTATTATTTCCTCCCCTAGGTAGATTGGGCATTGCTACCTTGCAGTATTATTTCCTCCACAAGGTAGATTGGGCACTACTACCCTTCAGTATTATTTCCTCCCCAAGGTAGATTGGGCACTACCTTGCAGAATTATTTCCTCCCCAAGGTAGATTGGGCATTGCTACCTTGCAGTATTGTTCCCTCCCAACGTAGATTGGGCACTGCTACCTTGCAGTATTCCCTCCCAAGGTGGATTGGACACTGCTACCTTGCAGTACGATTTCTCTCTCAAAGTAGATTGGGCACTACTACCTTGCAGTATTATTCCCTCCCAAGATAGAGTGGGCACTGCTACCTTGCAGTACGATTTCCCTCCCAAGGTAGATTGGGCACTACTACCTTGCAGTATTATTTCCTCCCCAAGGTAGATTGGGCATTGCTACCTTGCAGTATTATTTCCTCCCCAAGGTAGATTGGGCATTGCTACCTTGCAGTATTATTTCCTCCCCAAGGTAGATTGGGCACTACTTCCTTTCAGTATTATTTCCTACCCAAGGTAGATTGGGCATTGCTACCTTGCAGTATTATTTCCTCCCCAAGGTAGATTGGGCACTGCTATCTTTCAGTATTATTTCCTCCCCAAGGTAGATTGGGCACTACTACCTTGCAGAATTATTTCCTCCCAAGGTAGATTGGGCATTGCTACCTTGCAGTATTATTTCCTCCCCAAGGTAGATTGGGCACTGCTACCTTGCATTATGATTTCCCCACCAAGAGAGATTGGACATTGCTACCTTGCAGTACGATTTCCCTCCCAAGCTATAATGGGCAATGCTAGCCCAGCCTAGCCTATCCCAACCTAATCTAGCCTAATTTAATCTAACCATGTCTTCCTATAACTAAGAATTAATATTACCTCAGACATCCTGTACGGAGTAGTCTAAATTCAACTGAGTAGCTTATATTGAACTGATGTCTGTTGGTGATTTATTGTATTCATTTCCAAATAATATCCTCCTACAAAGTGCCCAATCCACCTGCCTAAAAATTTTTCTAGTTCAATCGACGGTGCCCAATCCAACAATCTCTCCTATTAAAAGTGCCAAATCCAACACCAGCCTGTTTTACTGTTGACAGTTGGAAACATGTGTTGCCTTGTCGAGTATTTTACAAGGCTTCCCAGTCTGTTTCGGTTATTAGTGAACATTGATTTGTACGTCTGGGTCAACAATCTCTAGAAATACGCTCTCAAACATTGATCTGACTGTACTTACTCGAGGCAGAGGCGTTAGGGAGACCACATTAAATGGAACGAGACATGGGTGTGAGCCCCAATCGTGTACTTTTTTATTAGTACGTTCAACACGCCCCACTCTGGGAGAGACATTTACCCCCAAGTTGGAATTTCCTACTATCTCTACAGGAAAATTCTGTTGAGTTTTCTTAAGTTTCCTCTTCTTTCTTTAAATGTTCACGTCACAAATAACGAGAACACTTGCACTAAATATTGATGGTAAAATAAATAGATATAAATATATATTTATTAGTTATTATGTCCAGCACAAGAGCTATTTACGGATTAATCGAAGGCGTAGGGATGAGGAAAAAAATTAAGAGGAGGTGTGCCCACATTAGTATGGAGAGGGATGAGAAAACCACTGGGATAAATCACTTGTGGAAAATTGAAGTCTAGTGCACCCAACCGAGATTCAAACCTCATCCTCCACGTCATCGCTAATTCACTATATTGCAAGCCTGATATCTTGGACGTCTTGAACATATGTGTGTCTGGCAGATAATTAGCTGGATTGGTCGATAGATAGATAAGTAGGTAGATAATGTGTATATATATATATATATATAAGTTATATATATATATATATATATATATATATATATATATATATATATATATATATATATATATATATATATAAGTTATATAGACAGCTAGATGTATAGATGGGTATATGGTTGTATGTATAAAAAAGGTATATGGATATATAGACCTACAGGGTGTTCCCGGATTAAGTAGCCAAACTTTGGGAAGGTGTAGTGAATCAAGAAACTAGCTCAAAATTCCCTTCTAAGATTAGCTCATTTTTACTTCCTTTTCGAGCAAACATAAAAAAATTAAACAAAATCAAAATATAGGTACTAAATAAAATATTTTTATTTGTTATTCAATTTATTTATTTCGTTTAAAATGCTAGCCTCCAGCCCAGAGAAAAGCATCAATATAAATCACAGAACTAGTGGCTGACCGACATTGGTTGTTTGTCGTTTATTGCGCAATCTTGCGCTATTCTTTTTTTGTAATGATTGAAGGTAATTAAGAGTAATCTACATATATTATTATTAGCACCGCGTCTTACTACCCGTTCGGGTTATACGCACTTACGCCAATGTGTAATGGTAGGGTGATTGTGAGATGAAATGAAGGACCTACAGTTTAACGTGGAATCCGAACCACGGTGGCGACCTGGCATTCCACACATTCACAAGATATCTTGTCAGAGGTGTAGGAAGGGTTTGGAAATCAGAATCTACATATAGTTATTGTGAAGATGTCAAAGGAAATTTAGTGGTGTACAACTTTAAACGAATTTTTTTAAACTATCTTTAAATTTATTTCATATTTTTAGACAAATAATAACATGATTTTTCGATGACTTTCACATATCTCATTGAACATTTAAAACTGGATTCCTCCTAAACTAGGAAAAATAACGGAACAAATGAAGGATTGTCTTAGTAATAATTTAATGTTGTACAACCTTTATGCTTAGTGTTCTTGTATAAACATATTATTTTTAGTATTTAACTTTTTACACAAAAAAATACGTTTTTACACAGTTTTTTGCTGTTTGCTCAGAAAGTAAGCGAAAATGGGTTAATCAACTAATGGCAATTTGAGCTAGTTTCTCGATCCGCTACCACTTCCCAAAGTTTGGTTCTTTAATCCTAGAACATCCTGTAGATAAATAGAGGAAAGGATAATTAGTTAGGTTGGATATAATTGATTAAATTAAGCCATCTCAAGAAAAAATGGTCTATATAGTGTTTTTGCATTTTGATCTATATTTGAAACTCAAAGGAGGTAAATCGCGCTTGATATTTGTAAAAGACTTAGCCCCTTTCTCTCTTCTATTCCCCTCACCCGGAAACCAAACCCTCCATTTCTTCACATCGACACTTCCCTCTGAACATTGTTTCTCCTTTAACCATCTGATTTAACTCGGCTTCGTTTTGAACACGGTTATTAATTACAAGACTTAAGGTGGAATAGAAGGGACCGCGAGTTAAGATACACAAATCTTTGCAGTTTTTATGACAAAACATTTATTTGGAGAGAGTAAATGAAATATTGCCCCAGTGAATAGTTTTAGTTTAATTATGTACAGTACACATAATTACCTTTCTTGAATATCTATTTGATACCATGGACTTAGTGGCATTTGGAGAGAAATGATTTTAAATGAAAATAAGATGTTATCGTCAAATTCCAGGGTGTCCATGACAAATACTCAATAACTGTTAATATTTATATGTGCATTTAATCAAACTAAACGTATGCTTGGATGTTCCTAAGAGTGGGAATTTGAAGCACCTTTTAGAATGTATATATATTATTATTATTAGCACCGCGTCTTAATACCCGTTCGGGTTATACGCACGTACGCTAATGTGTAATGGTAGGGTGATAGTGAGATGAAATGAAGGACCTACAGTTTAACGTGGAATCCGAACCACGGTGGAGGCCTGGCATTCCCCACATTCACAAGATATCTTGTCAGAGGTGAAGGAAGGGTTTGGAAATCAGATAAATCTGTGCCGGGACCGAGGATTGAACCCCGGCTGCCAGCATAGAAGTCTGACACCTTACCCCTAGACCACCAGGTCACCAATGTATATATAACATTTCCTAATGTGTGTGTGTATGTGTTTTTGTGTGTGTGTATTTTCCCACCCTCCAGAAGCTTTTAGATGACCTAGAAAGTTGAAACTTTGCACACTTATAGCATAGACCAGAGTTTCCCAAACTTTTTAGATTTAAAGGAGCACTTGCACCAGGAAAAATCCCATTCTGAAGCCCTCGGAGCCCACGATAACTATGGCGGAGCCCAAGGATTCTGCAAAACACAGTTTTAAACAGCCTGCTCTAGAATACGAGACCGAACCTAGCAGTCTGATTTTAAATTTTTAATATTTTTCAATTTTTTAATTTTTATTTAATAAAATATAATTAATTTAGTTCACTCTCAATCTATCCACTCTTATTATGTAACAACTGACAGAAATATAATTTTTTACAAATAAACCATGCGTTTCTCGATTGAAAGGTAGGTTTTGTTAGTTTTATTAATATTATAATCAACCTGTCGTAGACAGGCCTAAAAACTAGTAAAAACATTTGTTTGCTATCAACATTGATAGCTTGAAATATATTATTGATTTTTTAGTATTAGTTTAAAGGTACTGAAGATATATATATATATATATATATATATATATATATATATATATATATATATATCAAAAGTGGTATCTGAACATCACATGACTTAACATATGAATATATGAAAAAATATATAGTATTGGTGTGATACGCTCAACTATGGTCACGTGGTTTGAGGCATTAAACTCCTATTAATTCTTTATTTCTGGTGGTCTGTCAGTCGGGGGTTGAATCGTGGTCGGCTGTATTGAGAATATTTTCTTACTAAATTGGTTATTCTCTATCTCCACGCATATTCTGGTATATTTTCTTTAAATTCTACCGTTCTCATCCCTACCCCATTAGTGTATTTAAATATGGATAACCCTGAAGGGTAGTAATAAGAATTGCAAACATAAATAATAACATTGGTGTTATTCGCTTAGACGACTTCATAGTATAAGGTGATAATTTCTCAATAGACTTGACATCCTGTGATGGAGATATGGTGGTTCGATCCTGGTTGGGTGTACTGAGTATGATTTTTCCTAAATGATTTAACACACACAGCGACCCCACATGAGCTATGGGGTGGGTTTTTTGTATAATTTTCCCACCCCCAACCAATTGATAGCAAAATTCAGCCCGCCAGGGCGCCATTGTTTTTTCACGTTGAGTTTTGTGTTGTACGTCTATGTCGTGTTCGTTTTCGAGAGCCCTTCGGGGCTGGTGTTAACTGTCTGTCCTCTATGTTTCACGTGTTTTATTAATGTATATATCATATTTATGTGTTACAAAAATAAAATAACTCTTACAAACAAACATAACACACACACTCTCTCTCTCTCTCTCTCTCTCCGTTCAAATGCGGAAACACTTCATCTAAATTCAACATTCCTCATCGCCTACCCACTAGCGTAATTATTACATAATCGTATAGCCAGAATGGTAAGTAAGACGCGGTGCTAAAAAGAATTGGTGTTAGATGAAATAATAATTAAAAAAATTAGTAGCCGCTAAGATTTCAAAACGAAGCACCTAATCCTCCTTACGACATGGATTGTGCAAAAACTTTTCTAAAAACTATATTTTATGCATCTTTCGTAAACGAACCAGAGTTCCCTGGACCTGTGACTATAAATTCTTCTTTTTGTGAGAGCGAACTGGAACGAGGCTGCCATTGTTTCAGATAAAGAGTTCAATTAGAGTGAGTGCTTAACACGAGAACATACTTCTCATTACTCTCACCATGTAATACGTCTTTTACGAGACATTCAATTATCCGGAGATTTATTTGTCGTCATTCCAAATTCAAACGGGGCATTAGGAAAAACCCTTATCAGTGTGTATGTGGACTAAATCATTAAGCTCGTCTAGTCTTGTTTGCTGGTGTCGGGTTCGAATTCCGGTATTGAGGGTGAATTTCCCCTTCTTATTTCTCACTCTTTCTCCACGAAAATATTGGTACATTTTTTCTAAATTCTATCATTTTCATCCCTACTCCACTAGACTCGGTTAAATGCAGAAAGCTCAAATGGGTAGAAGAAGGTTGTTTAAAAAAGAGCATAGTTTTTTTTTAGTACACTGCGTTTATCGGACACAGATGATCAAATAACAAAAGAAGTTTGGTTTCCAGATTTATTTTTCCTGGTGTGCCACGTCTTACAGCCCATCTGGACCATGTGCATAAGGTAGGGATGAGGGAAATAGAATTTATGATAAATTTACCCGTATTTTAGTGAAGAGAGTATGTTAAGACATTTATAAAAAAAAAAAAGCTCTGTACATCCAGTTAGGATTCAAATTCCGCATAGCAATCACCGGTAAACCAGATAAAGTTGTCTCGTTCCCATAGATATGGGTGGTAGCGTAAATAATTTAATATTTTTACTCTTGTAATTTCTTGGGCCAATCTTCTCTGCATGTAAATCATGAAATAACGTTTGTTTGAATGTTAAGGATTCCAGTTCAAATTACAAATTAAAATTACAAATACAAGAAAATAGGAAATTGTTTACACAAATACTTTAAAAATATATATAAATTGAGAATTCAACGTTTAATTAAATTTAAGATGTGACCTGGCTGTCTAGGGGTAAGGTGACATACTTCTGTGTTGGGGGTGCGGGGTTCAATCCTCGGTCCCGGCACAGATTTATCTGCTTTCCAAACCCTTCCTTCACCTCTAACAGGACGTGTTTTAATCACAACTTGTGAATGTGTGGAATTCCAGGCCTCCATCGTGGTTCGGATCCCATGTTATACTGTAGGTCCTCCATTTCATCTCATAGTCACCCTATCGTTACACATTAGCGTAAGTGCGTACAGCCCGAATGGGTAGTAAGGTGCGGTGCTAATAATAATAATAATAATAATAATAATAATAATAATAATAATAATGATAATAATAATAATAATAATAATAATAATAATAATAGTAATTGAATTTAAACCATTTCCATTTAATTTATGTAAGTTTTCCTTTTTATTGAATTGGCTTACCCTTCGTAATTTCTAAGATGATCTGTTGGGATTAAAAATGGCAAAGATAACTTCGATATAGAAGTTGGTGTCAAAGTAAGTAAAAAAGTCTTACTATTTTTTCGTAAAAGCAACCAAATTGTGATGTTGATTTTTTGCAATAGCTTCCAATTGATCACTTTAAATCATTTTAAAATAAGTGCTTACATCTAAATTAAATTAAATATTTCAGTACTAAACAAATTTAAAACTATAAGGATATCGTAAGAAAATATTTTAATAATTATTTAAATAACTCAATTTCATAATTTTTTAACAAATTGAAAACTATTAAATTTAATGTCTTAAATAACTATTGAAATATATTTATACAACAAGCTTTGATAAAAATAAGGTAGTTAAAGAGTGGTATTCCCATCAGTGTTCTTCTACAACCTTTGAGACATAAAAGTTGGTTAGAGAGTGCTATTCCCGTCAGTGTTCTTCTACAACCTTTGAGACATAAAAGTTGGTTAGAGAGTGCTATTCCCGCCTTTGTTCAACTTTTGGGATATGAAAGATAGTTTTAGAGTGATTTTACTATAGTTGTTCTAGCACAATTTATGAGACACATACAGTAGTTGAGGGGTGTAATTTTCATCATAGTTCCAAAACAACCTTTGAGACATAGAAGGTAGTTAGAGAATGCTATTCCTCTAACAGCTTTAATACATTTGAGAGAAATAAGATAGTTAGAGAATGTTATTGCCATCACTGTTCTGCTGCAACCTTTGGGACACAGAAGGCAGTTTGAGATTATTTTTAAAATCTTTGTTCTAAGACAACCTCCGAGACATAGAAAACAGTCTAAGGGTGTTACTATAAATACGATTTTATTTCGTTGAACAATAAAGATAGATATTTTCCTAAACGGTTCTGCCACAACCTTTAAGATGGATAAAGTAAGAATGTCATAACAAACCTATTTTAAGGAAGAAAATGTTTTTCAAAACTGTAACGCTAAACATCGTTACATAGACCGTTTCAATTCCCTTTCTTCTGGCGTCGTGTGAGTGCAGAACTATCCAGATCACAGTATCACAGATCAACGCTATGTTTCGGAACGTTATTATAATTCTAACGAATCTTTATGGCCCCCACACGACGGTTGCGAGGAGTCATGCGACCTTTTCGTGTTTGCATCAGTGGTCTCTAATAGGTCTAGAAATATATTCTGTGGACCCCAGGGCTGACAGCCCAACCAGAAACTCAACATCCAAGATGTCAGAAATAGTTTAGATTCATGTAAGATGACCGCAGTCTAAATAACACCAACGTAATAATCGACTAACTCATGTTTTGCAGTTAAGGTTATTTTTGATTAGACTTAAGTTTTTTTTTACTTCACGTTTTACTATCCATTCAAAATATCTGAATATTTATAATAATAAGATATTTATGAATAAGTAAGAATCTATATGAGTTAAAAGAGTGGGATACTATTTAGGAAGCAAACCACAGTACACCCTTTCGGAATATGATCCTTAACCTACCGTCACCAACAAACCAGACTAGTCAAGACGTGAATTTTTCCGCGTGCCTTCTGAAATAAATTACAGATAAGTAAAATTTAAAGAGGCCACCCTGACCCCCAAATTCAATATCAAAATATGTATGTTATAGTATAGCTAACAAATGTATGTAAATTAAAATATTTCTTGACATATTAAAGGATATTTATTTGTCACCCACTCTTTCGTTTATGTTTTAATAACATAGAAAAAAAGGTCACTGTCAAAAAAAAAATTCACAGGATTTCCCAAAATTTTGTTAGAATTGATAAACTCAGATCCCTCAGCCAGTCACAAGACTCCGTCAAGATTCTGGCGACCGGAGTGATAGCTCCCTACGCTGCCTGATAAAAAGTAAAAACTAAATATCAAAATGTGATGGTCACAAGACGAAGCCTTTAGTTTTTAAAATTGTATTCTAATCTCATTAGGATCCGCTTGGAGCCACCGAGCCTTGCACCAACAAGCTTGGTTTGAAGGGGGGAATAAATTTGGGTCCTAGCTTGAGAAATCACCGGTTTGTATCTATGGGCACCATCAGAATAGTATACGAATCTAAACGCTCTCAGCACTTGCGTACCACATAATCATTGATAGAGTATTTTATATGTTATTTTCGAGTGCCGTACTCTAACGATAAGTTATTTTACACTAAACAAATATGTTTTAATTCATGTGTATCACAAACTGATACATACTGATTATCCATGGGTTTATTTCTGATAAACTAATCAAATTCATCTTATGTGGAAAATCACATCCTGGGCAAGTAAACAAAACCTGGTACCTTCTACTTTGTGTGCCAGTGCTTTATTCACTGAACCATCCTGATTCATCTGGTATCCAGAGCCAACTTTCACCCAATTACCATAATTATTAAACTCATCATAACTATTGATAAATGATCTTGGATACGAAACCAAATAAGATATCTTACTGGTAGGACATCATGGACATAAATGGTCCCAGTTTCGATTCCCAATTGTCATTGTTCACTTAATTGAAATAGATAACTTGATTTAAATAGATTTTTTAAATATCTCTACACACTTCAGCAGCCGAATGGTCTAAAGCGTCATTTTCGTGTTGATGACTGGAAGATCGGGGTTCAAATCCCGGTTGGGTGTACTGAGTGTTTTTTCCTAAATGGCCTCCTATTCTCCTTCCACGCAAATTCAGGTAAAATTACCTATAAAAGTTTTTCCTTCCTGATCCCTACCCCATTAGAGTATTAATTATAATATATGTGTATAACCTGAACAGGTGATAATAAATTCCTTTCTGCCTTATAATATTATAATATAAGAGTTAAATTCACTTCTTACAGGTGGCCTGCCTATCCCACTTCTGATTTCTTAAAACTGCAATTCTCTTCCCAAATCGAGCTCGGGGGGGGGGGGTGGGGCAAAGGAAGGGTCTTGCAACACCACGGCCCTCATTGAAGGATTAACAAATCGAAATCCAGCACGCCACAGTTTCATTACAAAAGTATCTAGAAATAAATGTGTCGAGTCTATTTAATCTTTCTACAGCTTTTATTAAAAAATAGTGTTCGATACACAGTACGAGGGGGAGATAAATTCTCGAAAACAGAGCTGTTTAAAATAGCTTTTTTTTAGTCAGGACTATAAAAAAAACACTCTGTCTAGAAAATTGTATTTTGGTTTAAATTAAAAGGCCAAAATATTTTCCAAGTCAGACATGGTCCGTAAGTATGAATAGTTTAATAGTAAATAATATGTGCTACGTTTCAATCTATGGCCTCATTTACTCGCACACTGAAACGAGCTATCGCCTCCACGTGAATTTTATGTCCATACGATAAGATTACGATTCAATAAAGAAGTATAACAAACAAGTTCAAGCTTGAACCAGAAATCACATCGAGGTGCGGTTTTCTGCATTGTTCAGTTAACAAAGATCAAATTTAAATCAGCAAAAAAAATAATGTGATGGTTAAAATAAACTTACACAAATTAAAATGGCTCCTCTATTTTCTAATGAAGATGCCATGTTTCCGCACAACGATGCTGCGTCTGGTTCGACCTCATAGTTAGGTTTTGATTCGTAAGGGGATATGGACTCCCATCCTTGTCGTGCACTGAAGACCGAGCTAAAGATAAGTCTAGTTCGGTGGCAACTCGGAACCTTTGCTCGGTAGGGGTGGAGTCCTTCGTATTTTCTAAAAGGCTCGGGAATAATCTTATCGTTGCCATCCTGTAGGGGTGGGGCCGTATTCAACCACTCACTCATTTAGGAGGCCTTCAGTGTCACTTGTTGGTAAGAGGGGGGGAAGGAGAGAAAGAGAAATATGATAATGAGGAGAGAGAGAGAGAGGGAGGGAGTGGTAGAGGAGGGGTCTGTCGTATCTGGGTTCAATGTTTCAAGTAGTGTTTGTTTCACAGGAATAGACTGCTTTCACGGTTCAGAAAAAATTTCAAATCTAATTAGATTCAAACGTGATCTAAGATGCTATTCTCTCTTCCCCTTCGTGCAATGTTTTCTAGAAAATAATTTTATAAAGCATAATATGTATGATCTTGAACAGAATTTATGTAAGCATTAACATTATCTATGATGTGCAAAAAAAATGACATTCTATCAAAATCCGGGTTTTTATCATAACAAATATTTGGTGAAATAATTTGTCATAAGACCAATTCTTGAAAACTAACACAGTCAACTCTGATTATAATGAACCTCTAAGGACTCAGATATTTTGTTCACTACAACCGAGTTCACTAAAACTGATTTTTTTTTATAAAAATATTAAAGTAGTGGGTTAGTTACAAACAATCGCTCTTTATTTAAATCTATTAATTAATCTTTTAAAAAATCTATTAGATACTGTTGTTTACTGTATACTGTTTTAGTTAATATTTTTTCCAGATCCTTCTCTAGAGTTTGTGCGCTTTTTCCACACTTGATTCCATACTATCCATACATTCAAAAAACTAAACTGTGTAGAAAAATATAATTTTTTGAGTTTCATATACCCTCTCAACGAAAGGGATTAGTGAAAACTATTATTAAATGGCCACAAACTGTCATTCACTGTCCTGTAGCTCCTGTCGTATTAATACAACTCAGAAGACTGTCTTCCTTTACTTGCCGCAGACAAAGGTATTAAAACTTAACCGAGGTCAATGAGTGACTGTTAAGCTCAACCCTCATCCCCTTCCCCTCCACATTCCGTACTTTCAGTCAATCTTTGTTTTACCTAAACAAAAACTCAGGTAGAGAATAGATGTCTTCGAGTTTAAACAACTAAAAGTTATATTTTTAAAGAACTATGATATTAGAATGACATTTCTTATTGAAAGTTTCAATTTTTATTTTCACTAAAACCGAAGTTGAGGGCTCATTATAAGTGAATTTTTTTAACACACATTGAAATGTATGTGGGTTGGGACCAATGAATTAGGTTCATTGTAGTTGAATGTTCACTAAAACCGAGTTCACTAAAACCAGAGTTGACTATTTCAAAACATAAATCAAATCTGTAAGATGATATGAAACTATTTTTTTTATCAGCAGATCTTACTACCTATTCAGGTTATAAGCATAATAGCTCAAATGGGGTAAAGATGAGGAAGGAAGCATTTTAGTTGTAATCTATCCGCATTTGCGTGGAAGGAAATGGGGAAACTATTTAAAAAGACCACCCTCAGTAAACCCGACCCAGATTCGAACCCTGATCTCCACGTCATCAGAAGGTCCCTCTAACACGTGAGGGATGTCTAAGACCACTCGGCCACTGAAGCAGATGGTTTGGAGCTGAAGCGTATAAGATTGGCAGGCTAGGTCCGTTAAGTAGCAATAATTGTAGCACAAGTAATATTTATTGCATTTGAAATGTACATAAGGATTAAAGTTAAATAAGAATAAGTCATTTGATATTCAGCTTCCACTTTTGATAGATTCGATTACTATCAATACCTATTCAATAAAAGCACAAATAATATAGAAAATACTATAAATTTTGACCAAAAAAGTTTCTATTTTCTAAGATTCTAAGATGTTCTCCAAATTTCCATTCGTAAGAAGATTAAGTAATACATTATTAAACTTTCGACAAAGGGACAAGCAGGAAGTATATATATATGTAGTTCGCATTTGATATATATATATATATATATATATATATAATATATTGTGTGTGTGTGTGTGTTTTAGTTCGCATTACGCATAAAATGCTGCTCTAATGGTCATATTCGCATCGAACGATTATCAAGTGGTCTGCATACGCATCTAACGTGTATCTGGTGGTACGCATATTCATCTAAAGCTTATCACGCGGTGCACATATGCATCGAAGGCTTATTAAGTGGTCAGCTACTGGAAAAATTGTGAGGATGGGAAAATCACTATGATAAATCACATTGGCTAACTACCCTCAGTATAACCGGTAGATATTCCAACATTGATCTCTACACAACAGTACTTCAGAATATTATGAGCCTGACAACGCAAACCTAGTGACCACCAGTGCAAGCAGTTATACGGGGTATGATTAGAACAACACGCACAAAAAAAAAACCTCTGTGATAAACGTGTTCATAACTTTTCCATTGTTTTCCATTGCTTTCCACAGCTAATTAAATGTACCCAACATGTGTCTGGAAAACATTAAAAATCAAGCTACGGAAAATATTCTTAGATTGCACAGAACAGATAAAGAAACGCGTTCTTTAAAGTTGAAGTAAAATATACTTAATCTTTACAGTAAGTAAATGTATGGGCATTCTTGGGGAAAGAGGAGGGTAAAACACTAAGTTAAGTACAAACACTCTACTGTAATCGAGTGGAATCGAACTTTGCTTTCTTAATCAAAACTAAAATCACTAACGTACCTTGATCTAAGGAGCTGTACTAGAACTCGGGAGAGAATGTGGAAATATGGTAGTTTTTTTTTTGTGAAATTCTCCTCTAGTGTGATTTAGTACCATCCTATTTTATAATATAGGATCTGCATCGGAATTTTAGATAGAACAATGTGGGGGAAAAAAACCGAACCAGTCCAAAATAAAATCACAAGGTGTTATTATTGGTCGGAAAGTTATCCACACATTTAAATATAATTTAACTTGCTCTTTTGGAATTAAAATGAACCTTCTTTCTAAATAAAATTGAATCTTCATCCCGACATTAAGTGAACATAACCTCTTTTTGAAAGGTATAATGCTTCCCAAATAAAGTTATCATAACCTCTAAATAAAAAGATATATTTCACTCTAAACAAAGTGATCATAACTCTAGATAAAAGAGATCCTCTTCCCTACAACTAAAATGATCAAACGGGATCCTATCAACTAAATAAAGTGAATGTAATCTTTAAATAAAAGGGATCTTCCCCTACAAATAGTTATAATAACCTCTAGAGATTATTTGGAGAGCTTATCTTTTAGCATAGCCTCCAAATAAGATAAATCTTCTACAAGAAACGTGATCAAAGCATTTAAATAAAAAGAGATCCTTACCTTCAAATAAAGCTGAGCCTATTTAAAATATATCAAAGCCAAACATTCAACCACTCACAGTTTTGCATGAGGTATTTTAAGGTGTTAAGACTCACGTGGTACTTTATGTTTGTTGACAAGAAAATAAGTGTTCAGGCCACTTTGGCTGATTTTAAAGTGGTTTTACACTCCTCTCTTCACGCTTATATCGATACATTACCTCTCAGCATCTTTTCTCACTCCTTAAAGCAAGCCATTAACAAAACTTGTGTTTACTATTTCAATATGCAAATACTAACTGTCGTTACTCATTAGGTACAAGCGGAAAGTTTTGGTAAGTTTGATGTTGTAATCATTTTAATATAAAGTGTAAGCTAAAAAAATTAATAGTTTTAGCGTAGTTTTCAGCGTACCTTACATCTTTTTAAATATAATACCTAGCAGGAAACTCTGATCCCATTGCCAAACACAAAGACAATAATAACATAAATCCACCCATAAAAATATACAGATCAATAACATGCATACTTCTATTTGTGAAATGTGTTATTTAATATTTATGACGTCATCAATATGTCATCATAACATAAACAAATGTTATTTACTCCCTATAATGTATCTTAATCATTTCAATACTTTATAATTTGCCGTAAAAATAGAGTTGATTCGCCATTATTCCCTATTCCTGACAAATTGAAAAAATTACTAGCTACTTTAATGTTTTCACGCGCCAAATAATGTGTTCTACAATTTCCCCATTTGACATCTGGTGTAGGTTTTTTTACAACTCTATGAAACAAACAATTTCTCACATTAATGGATGAATAGAGATCCAATAGCCTTTAAAACCCGATGATATTTTTATTTTTATCTTTTCACCGAATCTCACTAACTATTCGGGATGTGCATATCTTTACTAATTACAGTAATTTGTTGGCACAAGGAAGGTAAAGTCTAGAGGGAATTTACACACATTTTCATGTAATTAATGTGAGAAATAATGTCTAGAAACACCTTATAAGGGGCTGTCAAGGTTTGGACCCCAACCTTCGCCGGAAAAAACCTAGTAAATGAGCTTGACATTTAGATAGTATGCTCAAAGGTGCGGGTGTATATTTGGATTAAGAGCTGGTAAAGTGGCAAAATTTAAATCATCTATGTATAATTAAAGCACTCAATTTTATAAAATTAGTAGTTAATCTATTTCCTAATTTTCAATTTTCAATTTTGTAAAACTAGTAGTTTGGAATATGTTTAACAGAAAACGTTACTTTTCACTTCTGCAAACAAATTTAGTTTATAATATATTAAAACAAAAGATTTAGCTCGGATTACACGCCATCCACAAAGTTAAAAAATATATCTTGCAAAATATAATTGGGTTAAAATCCCGTGTTCGGGTTACATTTTTAAACATAAACTTATGTACCGCCCCACTCTTACTCTATTTAGTTACGGCCACAAAAGATTTTTAAAAAAAGAAGAAAGTGATATTTAATTACATGAAAAAGTAAAACATTTGCAGGTTAATGAAATATTTTAATGATTTATTCAAAGTAACAAACAGTGTTAAAACAACAAGCTGCATGGTCTTACAGGTCTTACTGAAGTGTGTTGAAAAACAAGCGCAGTACGTTTCAAACTTTTGTATAATTATATTATATTCTTTGTCTAGAAGAGACCAATGAAATAAACAAAATTGTTGCTATTATTTAAAGAAACTTTTCTAAATGATATACAAGCTTCTAATTCACCACAATGAATTAAGATCAAACAAAATCAAAAGGATCAAAAGTTTAAATTATTAAAATATTACAAAGATTGCCAAGAGCTTAATGAGACTCTTTTAAATGGATTACAACGCGTCAGATTCACACCAGTGAATATAGACTAAACAGTTTTAAATTTATGGAATAAATTTAAATTTAAATATCGTACCATATATTTACGTTAAGTTTAAACGCCTAAAAATTAGACAAGATCACAAAGAGCTTAATGAGACTCTTTTAAATTGTTCAAAACGTGTCAGATTCACACCAGTGAATATAGACTAAACAGTTTTAAATTTATGGAATAAATTTAAATTTAAATATTGCACCAGATATTTACTTAAAGCACAAAGCTTTGACTTCCCGACTAAACACAAATCTACGCGGGACAATTACCGTCATCACTTTTAAAGAATTTAAACGAAAGTACCACATTTAAATATTTAATATTAAAATAAAAAACTACGTTACAGAACTTGTAATTTTGCCTAAATGAATCTGAGAATATTAAAGTCAAAACCATATTAATCAACAAAAATAAGTTACTTCACATTTACTCCAAAGAAAATAAATCTACAAAATAACCAATAGAAGAAACATTATCAATTTAAAGAATTTAAATTACTGATAACCACAAAACCAAAAATTTAATATTTAACCTAAATATTGCAAGACATAAAAAAGAACCAAATAATGTGGCTACCTATTTAAATCAAGAAAATACAAAGATACTAGCGCCCAAGTGGCAACAGGAAACATTAAGTGCTCCATAACAGAATTAACGTTTAAAAATAAAAGTTTTTAGCAAAACATAACCGATGCCTACACTGACAGATTTCCATAACAAACTAAATCAAAGTATTCAAGAAATCAAACCCATCGCAGCAATTTATAGTTTATAGAGCTAAACAAAGATATTATTATAAGCCATCCTGGCTAGGTAATGTCCTACTCCTGAACAGGACTTCTCGTGGAAGTGGCGAATGTAATCGTCTTCGATATTGTCTGTGGTCCCTCGTTATATAGGTATAGTTGCAGGGTGGGAACCTTTGTTATTACGTCACTCGCTAGCATCAGGTTGAAAGGCTACGTTGTTTTCATTATGTAGGCCAGCTTCTTGTTGTCTTGATCATCAGCCCAAGACACAAGACGAGCAGTGGTTGAGCTATGCTTGTTAGGTCACGTATGTCATCTATGTGTCCAAGAACATAAGTGGCATTCTAATAGTACAGTTTGTGCCAATCAGAGCATTGCTGGCTTTCTCCGTTGGAACATCAGGGTGCTGCACAATTTTTAGCATGTTTTGGACTTCTCTCCAATCTAGCATTCCTGGTGAGCAGGCTGTACTTGCAAGTTGCTCAACCCAGGCAGATATACGCATAAGTTGAGACCTATATTTGACATAGTAAGATAGGGATGTTTAATAATGCTGGATATCTATGAGTATAAGATTATTTGGGGTAGTATTTTAAAAGCTGGCTGGTTCTATTAGTATTTCTATTGCAGGATGTCTATGAATATTAGTTTGTTTAGGGTCGGGTAGTGACATTGTCATATTAGCAGTCCACGCTAATGTTACACTTATAAATTTAGGTAAGATGAATTATTTAAAATAATACAAAGTTAATTGTTTGTTTATCTGAGCTGTAAGCAATGTTGTGATTTTATAGGTTTTTTTTTAACTTTCTCCTTCTATATACAACCCACAGCATACAAACTAACCTAGCCTAGGAGAGTACTTTTAATATAACACTTCCAACCTAAGCATGAATACGTTAATATTGGATAAATATACAAAGAGGTATACAAATATTAAATATCTTAGTTAGCAACACCAAGAATTGAACCAAGATGTTCATACATTAGCGGTTAATAACTGTAGCAACTGAGCTCCAAGGATTAGATATATGATTATTTTGTACGTACTTCTTATCTTAGTACCTGTGCAGGCTATCCGGATAACCACTCTAATCGGGTAGGGATGAGTAATGTAATATTTAGAGGAAATGTGAGTGGAGGTAGAGTGGGAAACCATTTAAGAAAAATAACATCGGTACATCCTGCTGGGATTCTAAGCTCAACCTCCCTATCACTAACAAACTGGATCAGAATGGACCAACTAATGCCATTGTCCGCTTGTCCAAGTGTTTGGATTTATTATAAAATAACAAAAGAAACACTTCCGGTACAGGAGAACAAGATTGAATCAAGTACTCCCAAGTTAAAGTCAGGAGCTGCAAATCAATGGGATATTGTTAACCTCTTTTTACCGATGGTTAAATAAATCTTTCATTACCTTTCACACTTTGTTTATGTATTCTTCCTTTCTACTCATCTTTTGTTCGAGTTTAGAAATATCCTCCCTCTCATTTCTTGTCTCTTGCGTTTGTCGCTTGAATACCCCACTCCTTTGTAACACCCCCTTCCTTCAAACCAGAGCTCCTTCAAGATCAAGTGATAATAATTCCCTCTCTATCAAAAGGCAAGAAGAACCTTCACCTGTTTCCCTACATAATAAGAAAGAAGAATAAGGTGTGCGGTCTTATGTTCCTTTCTCCTCGGAGGGAAAGTAATCGTTCTCAGAAGTGTTTTACAAACGACGACTTTGTGAAGGAGGAGAGAAAGACTCCTAGTAATGAGCTTTAATCGGTAATCAGCCTCAACTTCAAAAGCAAAACGCTTAAGTAGGGAATGGGGGAGGGCGATGGAAAGTGGTGTAGAAGATGGAGGTTAAGGATGAGTAGGAAGATATGCTTTTACAAAATACACATATACCTTTTCACAATACAGAGTGGTTCGTGCAACAGCTATGCAAGAGACATTTTAGTTTTTCCCACCGTCTCACACTACTCATCTGGAGGTAGTGGTGGCATTTTCCCCCTAAGATATCGATGTATTTATCATTAGATAAATTTAGAGGGACATGTATAAAGCTACGATATATTAATAACATTATATCTATATAAACCCTATTAGTTGTTTTCTATGTATTGAATTGTAATGTTGTGTTGTGTTTTATTGAATGTTATAATGTTGTTCAATTTATTTTACTCATAAGCCTTAAAGCGTAGTCTAATATATGAAATAATCGATAATTAATAAAGTGTATGTAGTTTGTTTGTCTTTAATGAGCATTGCGCGATATCTACCGCACGCAGAAGGTTGAAATTTTAGAAATTAGTAACCCTTGTAACCTTGAAGCTGGGATTTTAAGCTTTTGATTAGATATTTTTAGTTTATTAAAAATTGGATTGTAAAATATAAAATTAAGAAATCTTTTCTTGTCTGCTTGAAGAAAAGAGAAGTGATGCACGACGTACTTATACTAGTACTAGCTTTTACCCATCGCGGCTTCGCTCGCAATAATTGATAAAATCTTTTAATTTTTAACTAAACTTTTTTTTTATTTAAATTAATAATTGGTAGCTTAAATAATATATATTTCCTTTACTACGAAACATAATACTATATGATTTATCTTATATACGAAAAGTTCAAACATTAGCATTGTAAAATTAATTAATGTGTACGAAAAGTTTGAAAATTAGTATTGTAAAATTAATGTAAAATCAAAGGATGGAAACAGTCCTATTTGTTATTCCAGGACATACTCTACCAAAGTACAAAGTTTCATTCGAATCCGTTTAGCAGTTTTGGCGTGATTGAGTAACAAACATATAAACACACCAACTTTCGCATCTATAATATTAGTAAGATTAGTATAAAAATGTTGCAAATAGCACATACCTATTATTAATTTGTTGCTATTTTTAATTAGATTAAATGTACTTAATTGTCTTCCTCACTTGGCGGTTGGCCGGTTCTGGTAGGGGTAGTAATGTGAATAGGGAGTCCAAAAGGACATGTAATATAAAAGAAATGTTCAATTCCATACTAAAAAAAATTGTCTTGGAAACATTATTTTATACCGTGTCAGGCTGATTACCCAGACCTTTTTTGAACCGGGCAAGAACTAAATAACAACAATCAAAATTGATGGGTCTGGTATTACAGTTGTGGGGATACTTGGGCTCAAGTCCTGGGAGGGTGTACTCAGATTGTTTAGTTCTACAAGTTTTTCACTTTCCCTGCTCACAAACTTAGGCACATTTGCTATGGAATTCTACTTTCCTCATTCCTACCCCATTAGCGCGATTAAAATACGTATCAGATATGACGGGCTATAAGACGTGATAGAAACAAAACATAACTGGTCTCATGCTGTTAGTAGAGTAATACAAGATTATTGTAGATTATTGGATTCACTGTAGCATATCCGTGTAAGAATAATTGCCTCTCATTTCATCTCATGGCATTAGTAGAGTAAGATAAGTGAGATGCCTGTAAAGGGCTGGATGGACTGTATCATAACAGTTTGGTAATAATTATTGGGCTTCATTTCATATCACGGCATTAGTAGAAAAAGATTACTTTTGTAAATGATTGGATGCAATTCGTAGCACAGAAGTGCAAGAAGAATTGTCCTTCCATTTCATTTCACTGCGTTATTAGTAAGACGCCTGTAATTACCTGGATGCAATATGTAGTACAGGAGTGCTAAAATAACTGCCCTTCGTTTTATCTCACGGCGTTTGTATAATAAAATAAGTAAGACTGCTCTAATTAACTGGATGAAACACAGGAGTGCTAAAATAACTTACTTCATTTAATCTCACGGCGTTAGTAGAGTAAAATACGTAAGTAAGACTCATGTAATTAACTGGATGTAATATGTAGCACAGGATTGCTAAAATAACTGCCCTTCATTTTATCTCACGGCGTTAGTAGAGTGAAACAAGTTAAGACTCCTGTAATTAACTGTATGCAATATGTAGCACAGAAGTGCTAAAATAACTGCCCTTCGTTTTATCTCACGGCGTTAATAGAATAAGATTTGAATCTTTTAAATGGCTGTTTGAAAGCTGTATTACAGAAATGTTAATGCTTGTGAGTAGAAAAATATTGCAAGGAATTTTTAGCAAGTTTGATACATCCAGTAACTAACAAAAGATTAGTAGTCTACCTCAGTGGTCTAAGATAGTGGGTTCGAACCAGGCTGGAGTAGATGGTTTTATTTTTGAGCGATACAAATCAGTACCATAACTTTCTTTGTAGTTGAAGTAAAGCGTCGGTCCGATGTCAATGTTGACTGTGACATGTAAAAATATATTTCCCGGCAAAATTGGTAAGTTCATTCGCTCTCACTCATAGAAATACTCGTTGGCATACATAATAAGTCGGTTCAGAAGTTACACGTTAAATACTTCAAATAAATTTTAATTTTTTTAAAGCCACGCCTCCGTTGTTGGTCACATGGTATAAGAAGCCAATTACACAATAACTATGTTGCCAGTGATGGAATGGTCGAGCTTAGAATCTCAGCCGTGTGTAAATGTAGGCTAATTCTTCATGGGGTTTTCCCATCCCCTCTACCCGCTAATTCTGGTACATGTAATCAATCGTTAGTACCCATAATGTTAGACGTACTAATATAATATAAAAATGATATAGCCCAATATTTAATTATGTTTTCTCTACACTTAAGCTATAGAAGTGGCATTAATATATTTTTTTAAATACTCTTTAGTATCAAAGAGATATGCACCCCTCGATTTACCAACGGGATAATTTTTTTAAACGTCCAAAACCAAAAAGTATGAAAGCCTTAGCCAAAACCTTAAAATATTCACTTTATCAAATGAATTGGCTACTAAACAAAATTTAAAGGGATATATCAATAATTATAAATTAAATAAAACTATGGGACGAATATTCGTGAATACATAATGTTATAGACAAAGATAAGATATAAAATAAAAACTAAGATTTAATTAACACGTGGAATGTATTTCAGAGCCTGTATGTTTGTATAGTCATAAATCTTGCCTACACTTTACACATTGCGATTCCTGTCCAATAAAAACATTATCAGGATTAAACTAAGAGCGTTGCTGTGAAAATTTTTTATCTAGGATCTAGGTAATAATGTGGTGAAAGACAGCATAAAATAATCATATTTATGCAATTATTAAATATGTACTACACGCCATCTAACCTTAAATTTAGCAGTCTTACTGTGATGGGTTACAGTATGACCCTTCTTATAAGCTATACTATAGTGGAATAATGCAAGGTAAGCTTGACACCTTACATATTATACAAAGGGAACTTATTATGTTAAAGTGTTTGTTTCGTCATGAGGCACCTCCAATTCCATACTAAGTTGTTTTAATAAGATCATGTCTATAAGATTATCTTCGATTAGTGACGGCGTATTTTGAATTGTGATGAAACTCTAAAACATTCCATTCGCCATGACAAATTGTATTAAAATATATTCTATGGTTGCCACCCATTACAAAATAAACCAAGGTAATTTGTTTAATGGTGCTGGTTAGGAGTGTCTGCTTCATGATTATTTTTTAAAATTGAATGATTCCAAAAGCTATTTAGAGGATGTTTTTGAACAAAAGGAGGTAAATTGGGGGATGGAGGAAGTAAATTGGGTTGGGGAGAGGAGTTGTAAGGGAATTTAGTAGTGCATTCTTGTGTATGTGTGTGTGTGTGTGGTGCGTGCGTGCGTGCGTGCAAATAATACAATTGCTATTCATTTTTTTAAGAATATTTTAGGAATTATACCAAAATAATATTAGTTTCACTTTATTAAAATTTGAAGATTTATTCTTATTAAATTTTAAAGTATCACATAAGCTCTTAAATACTACAATCCTATTGTAGTCAAAAGCCAACCTGTGTATAAAAGTGGTTAACGGAGAATTTATGCCTAAAATCTTAAAAGCAAAAGTACTAAAGTAAATATTAAATTTTTGACTGTATTGAAATTACGTTGTCAATCACAACTCCATCCCCTTTGTTAAGGGATGACAGTCAGCCCTGCCTTTTAGTTTAAGGGGCAAGGGACTATATATTAATAAACCCATGGGCAAGTTAGTACAAACAAAATGTATGGTCCGCTGCACGTAGGAAAAGTAAGTTGAAATCACCCCTTGCTCTTTGCAATACGACGCAAGGAAGTATAATGAAATTATCTTCTTAGAGTCCGCGTCGTGTTCTTACGATGTTTTAGTGTGGGTTGAGAGAAACATCTCTCTATGCTCAATTAGCTGTTACTGTACGATCAAACAATAACGCACTCGTTCTAATCACACTGCTGTTCTTTGTATTGCAGATATCGTTGTTTTATCCAGTTTTTGTTTTTCTGGCAGCTTTGACCTGATTTCGGTTGGGTGACTATAGTAGGGATCTGGTAAGAAGGAACTTTTAAAACAAAACACTCTTTTTTTTTTGTCAACATTTTACTTTATAATTATTTAATTAGTAATGTTATTTATAAACAGGACAGCCGCAGATCATACTATCTTATTTTATAAGTAATTATATTAAATTCGTTCCTAATTAAAACGTGAAGTGATTCTTTTCAACAGTTATTACACGAGTTCTACCAACCGCTCCGAGGATGTGCCAAAAATTCCAAATTTATTATATATTCAACAGGGAAACCGTAATGTCAGGAAATTATAATTTCTCTCGATAGAAATTTCTGGATTTCCACCCAAACTATTGTAATTTTCCTTTGTTATTTTTTTTATTTTAAGAAGAAATAGTCTACTTCAAGGATTATCACGTTTACAAATTTACAATAGTGAAGCCGCAATACATATATTTATGGTAGATATATAGAATATAGAATAATATGCATATATATGTATATGTATTAAGCGCAAAGACCGAAAACGCTCAATGAACGAAATAAACAATAAATAAATAATAGAGAAAAAGCCACAACCCATTCTGGCATTCCAAAAAAAACCACAAAGCGAATTTCATGTTATGGTTGTTAAAGAAAATGACCCCAACACGTTCTGGCATTATGAAAATAACAAAACGCGTCGTGGTCATTTCCTTTTACGGCCACGAAGCAATGTCAGACAAATTTTAGCCAATTTTTAGAAAAGTTGGCATGAAATCCACTCTTTATAAGCGTACTAACTCATTTATCAAAAATATATGTAACGTATACTTAATTAATAACAACAGCAAAGCTAATTTATTTTTGCAGGAGCTCTTAGACTTGAAACTTTTCTAATGACAATTGCAGTTTTTATCGATGCAATACCTTTTACAATTGCAGCTTACATACCACTGCTTACTACCAGATGCTATCATTGAGGCTGACCAAAGAGATAGTAAACACACCATGTGCATAAATGAAGTGGTTGTCAGCAGTTGTGAACTTATTACAAGTATAGAGCCACTCAAGTAGGCTTTCCTTGGTGCCCAACTAATAAAGCCCAGAGAAGTTGACATCAGTGACAACTGCCAGGACATTTTTGGGGTCCTGACATCCTCGATCAACATAAGGCCCCATAAACACAACTTTTGTCCCAATAGCAACTGTTGGAAGTTTTGAGTTGGATGAAGAAAACATTTTTGAGATTGTTGTTACTGACCAGATTTTGCACTTTCTCGCTCAATGTTAATTTGATTCTTCCTTACAAAGAGGTTGCAAGTGACTGTCTGTACAAAACCCTCATTGTCGTCACTGTATTCTCCACAGATAGTATTAACAAATTGGTCCCACACTGAACATTTGTGAGCCCCTGAAGACTCCTTCTCACAAATGACACAGTCAACTTTGTTTATTGTTTCTTTTAAACTCTCATTGGTTTGGTTTTTAATCTTCCTCTTCTATACCCTGTTGGCATTTAACCCACCACAGTGCTGTTTCCAAAACATCAAACAACTCATCCGTCTTGCAGAAATAATGAATGTTTTAATTATCATTTTTTCCTGAACCAGAGTCAATAAGTTTCTCCGCATCACCGATCTTCATGAAATCGTATCTATTAAGACGCTGGTAATGTTTCGAAGTCAATGAATAATTGGCTAGTCTTTCACAATATCTGACCTTCCTTCACTTCCCGTAAAATTTTGCCGTAGTCCTCATTATCAATAAACAAGCTCCTATTATTTCTTGTCTCATTCAACTCATTTACTTTTTTACTAAAAATATTATTCACATTATTAACAGACATGGCTATAAAATCTACCAACTTCCAGCGTCATCACTCACTACTGACGAGAGACCACATGAGCCTTCGAAAGATTACAAACATGGTACTAGTACGCATGCCCAAGGTCAACTGAGGGAGGGGATGACGTCATTGGAAACGCACTAGATAATTAATGCCTTACTTACCATACATATACTTCCAGCTTCAGACATCGTGTAGTGGCCGTAAAAGGAAACAACCACGACACTTTATGGTTTTTCATAATGCCAGAACGCGTTGTGGCTCTTTAAAAGCAACCAGAACCAGACATTTCGCGTTGTGGATGTTCCTCTATTACCACAACGCGTTCTAGTCGTTTATTTCGCTCATTGAGCGTTTTCGGTCATTGAGATTAACATAAATATATACCATAGAAAATGTTGTATTATATAATACAAGCTATATATGCAGTTTAGCCTATGAGTTTCCAAACACCCTGCATACCATAAATATATTTTTAAATTGTTTTTACCAGAACCACTTATTACTACCCATTCGGGCTGTACACCTATGTACTAATTACACAAACTTGTTAGGGATTATGAAAGTTTTATTTAGAGAAAGTGTATCCGCATTTGCGTGAAGGCAGAGTTGAAAACCATTTAAGAAAACCACCCTCAGTACAAACTCTCTTCCCGTGTTTTTCTATTGTAATTGTTATTTAATTTATAAATATAGAATATTTTAATTGTTTTGGGTGCACACAAATTGGCAAATGCAACATCAAATATAATATTAATTATTTTTGAATTCTCATAAAGAGCCTCCTCATTCAGACAGAGTATGGACACAACTCACGAGTAGAGTAACTCAAGTGAAATCTTGTATTTGGACCACTTTTGGGGTATATAAAAAAGTTTGTTTTATTCTGCATCATTTGTTAGGGATAGACGCATACTTAAAATAATGGAGTAGGCAAGATCAGGGTAGAATTGAGACTAAGTGTAGGCTTAGCTGCATTTTATTGAGGGGAAAAAAATCCTCATTGCCATCAGCTGGTATTGAAATACAAATCCGCCGACACAGACAAAACAGACAAGACTGACTGACTGACGTCTTTGGCCGCGGGCCCACCAGTGTAGAGTTTAGCCTTTGTTGATTGTTAGTGGGTGTAACTTGATTGTTTGGATCTCAATTACTAATTGACCATTTCTCCTTGTAAATCGTAAATCATAAGCAAGATTTCTCACGACTTTTATATTTATGTATTTATTTATATTTGAATTAATTCATAAAAATGATGTCATATACAGCCATCTTTTTTAGTCAATTTTATTTAGAAGTCTGTCTTAATATATTAAGCTATGCTAGATACCAGCCTTTATTTATTAACTCATTCTAGATGTAAGATTAATGTATTAATTTACCTCAGTTAAATGTATGTTAAATGTCAGTCTTAGTTAATAAATATGTAATAAATTCTTAATTTAGTTCAAAAGCCTATGCTAGATACCATCCTGAGATTTTTATAATCACCACGTCTTACTACCTCTTCAGGTTACACGTATATAATAAGATAATTTACTCAAATGGGATAGGGATGAGGAAGGAAACATTTTAGAGGTAATCCACCCGCATTTGTGTGGAAGGAATGTAGGAAACAATTTAGGAAAAACCATCCTTGGTAGGCTCAGCCAGGATTCAAACCTTGATCTGCCCGTCATTGGCAGGCCAGTCTAACACGAGAGTGAGGCCTTAGACCTTTGGACCAATGAAACGGACTCTGCCTAGGTTGATAAACATCTACTAAACTCGTGGTTTGGTTCAAAAGCCGTTGCTATTTACCTGTCTAATTTGATAAATATTTTCTATATTCTTAATTCAGTTTAAAATTCTGCTATAATTTATTAACATACTGTAGATGACAAATAATCATTAACTAGACATTGTGAAATTGCTTCCTTCACAAAATAAACATTTATTTATATAGCTAAGCTATTTACCTTATACTCGTATATACTAATTACGCTAATGGTTTTAGAGATAAGGAAGGTTATATTTAGATAAAGTGTACCTGTATTTGCGTGACGGGACAGTGAAAAAAAATTTGGGGAAACCACCCTCAGTACACCCGAACAAGATTTGAACCTCAATCTCCCCGTCGTTGATAATCTAGTCTACTGCGAGAATAGTGCGTTAGACCATGTGGCCACCGAAGCGGGTATATTTACCAGTTGAGTTAGGTGAGTAGTTAGTCAGTAAATTTCCTATACAGCTGCTCCAAAAAATAATATTCAACAATATGATCTTAACTGTGTATTTCCTTAAAAATCACACTATTCATCCTGCCTTCTTCAATTATATGGTTTATATAATAGAATTATGAAGAATGACTTAGAAAAATATCTCCTTTGAACTTCTGTTAGTGGCAGTATTTCATCAGTCCAGGCCAACTGTTAATTTGATAAGTGTTTGCACATTATCAGAGGACGACATGACGAATTGTCTCATGCTTAGAGGCAGTTGAGACCCCCCTCCTTTCGATAGATAACAGACAGAAATAAAAGTGAAAAATGACCAAGTCGAATATAAATATATTTCCAGAACCCCCAATCTGGGCGTGGGTTCCTATTGTGTTTTCCCACTTTATGACCTTCAGACGCATAACTTTACACTTACTTTTAAATTTATTTTGAACATATATAGCTCATAGAATTATCTCACTGCATTGTTAAGTGTAGCTATAGCAGAAATAACGATATCTCGATCTGTATGTCTAGCCGTTTCTTTGTCCCCTTCCTCTAGACACTAAATAGTTAGTAATACTCCCTTCCATTCTAATATGTTTACTTATTTCTATTATAGCCCAAATAATGTGAACATGTGCATACCCACATCAGTTGGTACGCCGGCTAAGGCGTCAGTCTCATTTCTTCTGGTTTGTGGATGAAGAGGAGGTTGAGAGTTCTAATTCACTGTGATTGTGATACCATATTTTTCCCCTGAATGGATTCCCCCTCTCCCTCCACGCAAACAAGGGTATATTTTCTATATATACTACCTTTATCTTATCTACCCTATCATTGTGTAAATAAATTCATATAAACCTAACTTGTAGTAAGACGAGGTGCAAAAAAATAACTTTCCCATAAACATAAAATGACAGCCTCTACTAGTTCGTGTTTCAAAAACTATTGTAAAAGTATCTGAAAATTCCAGAGACTTTTTAAAATTCCCTTGACTTTTTCAGTGTTTTCTTCTTTTATAAGTGCGTATCTACTCTGTTGGGCCTATGTTTATAACCATAGAGCTCAGAACTGCGACATTTAACATTTCACATCGTTGAAGATAAGTAATTTCATTTTAATTTTTTTTAATAATATAATTTCAAGTTTTAATCCAAAACGAGCATGTTGACACCTTTGACCTCCATTTTGACTTGAGCAATATTTGTAATAAACAAACCACTTCTTGAATAACGCGGGAATTCTGGACATCTACAACTAATTTCAGCGCTCGAATAAATGGTTCCCTTAATTTCTGCCGTGTTGAAATTGATTTTAGCCCAACACAAGAACTACTCTGTACTAAATCCCATAATTATTACATTTCCGAAGGTATTGTAAGTTTTGTGAAGACTATAACCTTAAAATATATTAAATTTTTTCACGAGATTTTGATGAATCTAGTAAAGTTCAAAATCCAAATAGAAACATAATATTTTGGTTATCTTACTCCAACTGCGTGCTTACCAACACGGTTAACTGCAAGCAGCCTCATATATGGGTGAGTAGCACTGCAAGCTATCACTTTGTTAAAATGCAGAATATCCGCAAAGATCGTAATTCTTTTCTGTGAGCTCTCTTTCGCTTTCGTATAAAAGCCGAGTGTTAGCGAAGCTGAACCAGCCTGCTTGCTTGAGTGGTAAACCACCGATCGTATGCAGTGTGTGCTTATCTGGAAAGTTTGCGACAGTGTTGTATTGTAGTTTTCATTTCTGTATATTTACATAAGTTCCCTCCTTTCTTCACAAAAGTGCATTAGAGGGTACTAGTATTGTAAAGGCACTTGCAAAAAAAAAAACAAGAAACATGATGATGATTTGTAAATATGTAAATAAAGACAAAAAAATGTACTTAAATTTTTTTTTTTAATTACTGTGTTTACTTCTCCAGCATTAAAAAAAAAGTTCCCTATCTATCGGGTCAACCAGACAACTTACAACATTATGTACAATACTACTTTCCTTTAAAATACAGATTGCTAGAAATATGGTTATTGGATAAATAAAGTGATAAAAATGTATTATTAAGAATCCTTAGGGTTCATTTTCTATTTGTATATATTTGCGATACTTTGAAATACCCTCATAATTGTTTAGATAAGAGTTGTGTTCTCAGGGGAGAGGAGTATAATTATTTTGAACTGTATAATATTACTTTTTTGAGTAGGTTGCATGAGAATCTAGGACTTATTATTATTTTGAGAAAATCAACTTTTTCTCTTTGTGCCATTCAGTAAACTACCCTTAATTTAGGGTTGGATATCAATTTTCCAAAAAACCCTCGGGGAAAACCTATGAAAACCCTAGATACCAAGTTTTAACCTGATCGGTAAAATTGTTTAGGCTCTAGTATGAGGTACATACAGACAGACAGACGGAAAGTCAAAAACCACTTTTTTGGTTTCAGGGGGTCATGAAACGTAGAGATTCATCAAAATCTCGAGTTCAATTTTATTTACCATCACAATATTTCTCTTCTTGTAAGATAGCGAGAAAGTAAAAACGTGATTACAGAACTAAGTGTTGCCTTTAGTTCCATCATAAAAATAGTGAACTACATACATTAAGTGAAACAATAGCCGGAACTATTGTTAATGCATTTTAGTGAGGATAACACCTCTCCGATATCATATTCTGAAAATTGAAAAATGTCCAGGTGTCATTTTTCAATTTTCAGAATACATACATTAAGACAAGACCAATTGAATCACGTACTAATTACGCTAATGGATTAGAATTAGAAATGTTGAATTTATAGGAAATTAACCCACATTTGCGTAGAGGGAGAGTGGAAAACTTTTAGGAACACCCCCCCCCCCCCCCCAGTTCATCCTACCGAGTTTTGAACCTCAATCTCCCCGTCCTCAGCAGTCTAGCTCAACATGAATCTAGCGCGTTAGCCAACCACACCACAGAGGTGGGTCGCATGAAAATTGCCGCACCGCCGGGTCCAGGGCAACACTGTTCGACAATCAGATTTTTTAGGCATGTGGCTCCATTTTGGGCTCGACAGATCACAACATGTCGTATGCCACAAGGCCGCATGCTACATGACGCACCGTGTTTCCTCAGATGAAAGACTACTCCCTCGTGCGTCACTGTCGCCTGCTACATGTTGCCCAAATGTTTATACTACTCTGCCGCACGCTGGTTGTCATGCGTGAAAGTGTTCGAGCTGAAGGATGAAGTAGACTTTGGGCCGGTTTCATAGTCGCAGTTAGTAAGCCTAAGTAGAAAGTGTAGGTGCCATCCTCCCTAAAACCGAATGAAGTACGTTTCATAGTCATATCTTAGTCGCGCAGCCCACTTGAGTTTAGTATCGATACGACCAAAGTTTTAGCAGCGCCGCGAGCACACTAAATCGACACTATTCAACTTTCAAGATGGATGACGATCGGGTTTTCGATGATGATTTAGTGGATTTGGTTGAGGTTATCGGTGTCATCGATAAGTTACCCGAACCCAAAAGATATTTGCGGGATGCGGAAAACCCTTTCGAATTTTATTCCGACAGGGAATTCATCAGAAGATTCTGATTCAGCAAAGATACAGTGGTGAACGTCATCGTCCGACTGTTGACTGGTCCAAACCAAAACGCCCGCGGTTTGCCAGTGCCACCTTTAATAAAGGTTATTACAGCTCTTCGATTTTATGGGACTGGTAGTTTTCAGGTAAATATGTTTTGAAATTATTATTTTAATATCTTTGCCTTATATCCTCAAAATGCCCTTGTATAAAATTAATTACATTATCAAAAGAAAAAATTGTGGTCCACAGATACAGGCGCCTATATTTACGTTATCTTTGTTTATTTATTTGTTTACTAACAGCATGTCCAAGAGAGCTGGTTAGTTACGTAAAAATATAAATTGTAGTTATATTCTCGTTTATTCTACATGAACATAATGTGATATATATAAATATAATGCGTAAATGTAAACGAACGTTTTACTAAAACATAATCTAAGCTTAAAAAAGTTAAAATTCAATATTTTACCAAACTATATTATTTGATCACAAACATTTATTTCTTTATTTATTTTATCAATAATTCCATGAGCCTTTGGATGGTACAATATATTTAGTTGCGGGGATTGTACAGACTACAACCATATTAAAAATGTGACATAACATACCTGTAGGCCTACACATTTTTTTTCTTGTTAAAGTTCATTTAAGCTTATTCTATATTGTTTAATGTAATTATCAGTTGATCGCTGTTTTCCCATAAACACTTTGATGCATATAATATGCATACATATTATTTAATTTTATCA
Source organism: Timema cristinae (assembly GCA_039000515.1). Taxonomy (NCBI): domain Eukaryota; kingdom Metazoa; phylum Arthropoda; class Insecta; order Phasmatodea; family Timematidae; genus Timema; species Timema cristinae. The sequence continues at coordinate 46,890,195 of JBCFYV010000012.1, forward strand.
CATAGTAGTCAACAAGCTGTTTGGTCTATCCACATATTTGCAACAATGGGATAGGGTGGGAATAGTATAGCCTTGAGCAAATGTACCCTCTTTTCAATTAATATGAATATTGTTAAGACAAATCTAAGATATTGTATATTTTACAGTTGGTTTGTGGTGATCTGGTTCGGTTGAGCTCTGCCACCATATCCAGGATTGTCAAGGTACTGTATGTTAAAATGAAAACATGGTTGGTTCCAATATTTGTTTGTTAATTCCAAAACTATCAACATATTTTGTAAGATAGGCCTAGTATATTTTTTCATATAATATAGGCTTTATATTCTTTTAAAGTTTGTAGGCCTACTTTGTGATGAAATTAATTTTTTTATATAGGCCTAATTAAGGTTTTATATTCTTTTTAAATGTGTATGCATAATTTGTGTTAAATTTTTAAAATAGGCCTGTGTTAATAAATTTACCACTCAACTAGTCTTCAACTAGTAGAGATATTTTTTGTTGGTCTTCTATTGCAAGTACATACTAAGGTTTCATTATAACTTGATGTATGCAATCACCGGACCAACCATAAATAAGATAATTTTCAAAAACTTGGTCAATAATTGTAGTAGTTTATTTGTAGGTGGTGTCTGATGAGTTGACAGGCCACCTCTTGGAATATGTCCAGTTCCCGACCACAGACCAGGAAGTTGAAAGAAACTACCTCCTGTTCTGGAACATGTACCATTTCCCTGTGTATCTGTGTATTGATTGCACTCAGTAGCAATCAAAACCAGAGGGAATTGCTAGCCTTCCGGGAACAGAACATACATTCCCTAAATGTTCAGCTATTATTTATTTATGAAGTTTTTTTAATACAAAATGGTAGGGAGAAGATGAAACAACCTTAGAGGTAATCATCCTCATTTGTATGGAGGAAGAGTGGGAAATCCATTTCAGAAGAGATAAAAAAACACTTTAATGACCTGACCGGATTGACCCCGATCTTCCTGTCCTCTACATCAGTCCAAACAAGGTGACACCGTAACCATTCGACCATTGAGGCTGATAAGCATATTAAAAATTATATATAATAGTTAGTAGTTAGATATCAAACCAAATATTAAAGGTAACATTTGATTCAGCTACATTTAATGCTAAATTAATAACTGATTGTCCCTCTCCTCCCCCACGTTTGTAAATAATGTGTCCGCTAACCACAAAAATTGTAAAGATCAAGCACTCGTGAATTTTTGTGTGTTTTTTGAGCTATATGTATATATATAAATATATATATATACACATTTACTTTGCTACCTCGTAAGGAAATGCATTTATGGTATACATATGTTAATAACATTTAATTAGTCAAAATTTAACAGCTGATGCTCTTCACCTGCCTTCTTTTTGAATGAATGTTAAATTCTGAAAGAAGGTAGCTTTCTATTCAAGTCGAACATATATTTTTAAGTTCTTTTGCTATGTTTTATCTTATTTTGCTTATTGCATTTTAACCACTTTGAGTTGTTTCTGGCGATATGGAGATTCTGGACATTGGAAACTTGGCAGAAACACCCATGATGCCAGGATCTTCAGCAAAGTCGCATAAAGACTCGACTGGAGACACACAAGTGAAGGCAAATCTTCTTGGGATAGTGATATCCACAATTGAATTACTCTACACTCCAGTACGACCACAACTCCAGAGGGCGGTGTACAACACAGACAAAAGCAACAAGAAAAGGGGTGGTAGTTTTGTTCGGGTATGAAACGTAGATTTGCATGCCTCGACAAAAGCTGAGAACCAACTTTCCCACTTCCATGCATGTGCTGTGTTACACAACACGCCATCCGACACCGTGAGCTCCACCTAGGACCTGAAAGACCCGTGGAACATGTTCTTATACAGAATGTGCGTCCCAACAGTGCGGGAGAGCTGTCGGGGCCGCTTTCATCGCGCCATTTCAGCATGAACATTGATCTTGTCTTGTATTGTCAAATGTTTTGTGTTTTTGTCCTTCGTCAATTTATGTGTACTATAACATGAAATACGCCCTCCTGGGAAATCGCCATGTAAATTAAGATTAACGCATCTACACATACCACATGGGTCCAACGCTCGTATGTGATGCGGAAAACTGTTCATGTCTACTTCTATCACCAGTGTTGAATTCATCACAAGGAAGGTTGTAGTTGTTAAAAATAAAATGGGTTAAAAACCATCAATAAATGAAAAAAAATATTAAGAAATATCTGATAATGTTATTATTTTAAGGGGATAACCCCTTTTTCCCCTCCATGACCCCAACCCTCACCTGGTTTTGCTTGAATTCAAACACCTCATTGATTGTCTTATTACATGTTTAGTTCAGGACTTTCATTATCTGCTATGTGATTTAACCAAGACCAGATATAAATTTTTACTAATTAAGCATGGATCATGGTACTCACAAGGTTTAAATTTCTTGTTCAGGAGTTATTTTAAACAAATATAAAAACAGTGAGATAGTTTTTTTTAATATAAATTATTTTTATTATTATTTAGCACCAGGTCTTACTACCCTGTTTGGGTTATGCGATTTAAGTACTAATTACGCTAATGTTTCAGGATTGGGAAGGTTGAATTAGAGGAAGTGAACCCACATTTGCATGGAGAGAGAGAGAGTGGAAAACCATTTAGGAAAAACCACCCCCAGTTCACTCGACCGAGATTTGAACCTTGATCTCCCCGTCCTCAGCAGTCGAGCTCAACACTAGTGCGTTAGCCAACTACGCCACCAGAGGCGGGTTTATAATATAAATGCATTACAATTAACCAAAGTAACCAAATTATTACATTAGTTTTAAGCCTGTTATTTGTCAAGAAAGTTCAATGCCTTTTTCAGTGTTGAGTTTGTCCTGAACATATTATGATCACATGGGGCATTGGACATTTAGTCCAAGAAGCGTTCTCGACAATGAAGAATACGTGAATAAAAGCTTCAAATTTGACTTCATTTAACTCAGGTATTCCCAACATCAAGCAAATCATACAAATAAGTGTATGATGTAAAAATGTGTTTTCTAACATGTCTTGCTACATTCAGTTATCCAACTATATTTTAACAATAGCATAGGGATGAGGAAGTTGATTTAGAGCATTTACCTATATAGCATGAACATGAATACACTTATTTAGAAAAACCACCCTTATGCACTAACCAGATCCAAAACAATATTTCTGCATGACATCTTGTCCAATGACACATTAGATCATGCGACCACTGATATTAATATTCTTGTTATAAGACTTTTGCTACAATCCAATAACGTAGGAGAAGGAAACATAATTTGATAGCTAAAAGTTAATGATTGAATTAAACATTTTCTTATGTCAAGTTTAATATGCAGCTGTCACCATTACTAAAATGAACACATAATGAATAGTAATTTATTACAATGTGTTACCACTCTTTTCGTGACAATTGGAGTCTAACAACATTAATCAATCAAAGCCTGTTTTGATGCATTAATTCAATCTCATCAAAGAAAACACAAGTTGTGGATTTGGCAACACATTTAATAAAAAGATAAAATCAGTTAAATTCACAATGACTAAAGTCAATGGTTAAATTTAATATGGTAATTAAAAAACTTTTTTTCTAGCAAAGTAAATGTTTCTTTAATATTCTTGAGGCACAAAGAAAATCATTATAAAATAATCAATTAATTGCCAAAAAGCAAACTCAAATACAAAATGAGGCGTATTCAATCATGTCTCCCAATTCAATAATTTTAAAGCAGAAAAAATCCAATGGTCATATCTATTTTAAAACATTACATTTTTGTTATTGAATACCTCCGCCCACCTTCTCACTTCATATAGTTGTATAAACTTTATTTATATTATGTAACTTTTAGCACACACCCTTAGACCTTTCTACACCTTGCTCATCAGGATAGGTGTTGTTAAAGGTGTAATCCTGATTTATCCTTGCGTTGTTTAAAAATCAAGAATTAAAAAATTATAAATGATATTGATGGGCAGAAAGGGAATCACAAGGGTGGGAAGAGTTGTGCGTTTGAATGTCTGTGTAATCTTCAGTGAGAAGTCTCTGCTAGCCTGTAATCTCCCAGAATGATCAGGACGACAGTCATCATCATCATCATCGAGATGATTCCACCGCTTTACATGGATCAATAGAGGGAGGGGTGAGCACTTTCTATTGTAGGCCATGGTATAACTCTTGCCAGTCCTCTGTTTAGTCGTCAATGTTTGGTCAACCACAGGCCTCGATGACAACTTAACCTGCACAGATACAATTACATACAGTTCATTCCCCATAATGATAGTGGTAACTAACAGATACCACTAGATATTATAACTAAACATGTCTAAAATTTTCAAAGTAACATTTTCCCACAAGAACAAAAGAAGTAAAGCAAATGATTGTACATGAAGAGTGAATCTTAGGCGATGAAAATATTCAAGTTTCTGAATGCATCTATATATACATTCATATAAACTTCGCTATTCATGTGAAATTAATTGTACAAGCGTTTTCTTCCATGCAATTCACAACTTGTAAGTGGCCGAGATATCAATGATAACTCAAAGTAGCAGATCATGTCTTATCATAGACTCTGCCCCATCAATAAGAAGGACCACAAGCATGTGAAGATCCATCGATGGCACGCTTCACCAAAAGTCTCAGGTTCGATTCCAGAGTCTAGTGTGATATTTCATTTTACAAATATATTTATATAACAAGTTTAATTATATGCAAGTGTCCCTACAGATATATCTGATCAAATAATCAATACTAATAATAATATTTAGCACCGCGTCTTACTACCCGTTAGGGTTATCAAATAATCAATTTTGATTTGAATAATTTATTTAAAATGTACTCAAATGTTTCTTATCAACAATGAGCGATTTCACTTTTTGACAATAAATTTGATTTTATTTAGTTTTAAATTGGTCAAAACAAATCAAAGGATTGGATTTTAATGAGTGTTGAATGTAGGCATACATGCATAGGGTGGGGAGGGAATATGAGAGAGCACACCCCTTTATCCCTCAGATTAGAGATCACACACCTAAAATAAATTATTTTTCCTTGGTGAAATATTAACTCCTAGCCTAGTTTGTGAGTGTTTGACCAATAATTAAATATATATAAATTCTGGTTGTATACAGAATCTATAAGTAACTCTAAAGTGGTAGGGATGAGGAAGGGAGTCTTTTAGAGGTAATATACCTACATTTGCTTTGAAAGGATAACAGGGAAACCAACAATGAACACAGCTTTCAAAAATGTGTTTTCAATAAACTAACCTTTAGGGTAAACTGAACATTTTAGATTTATTATTTCCCTGAATATATATACATGTTTTGTTTATTATTGTAATACAAATTAATTTTCCTCAATTTTCATTTTTATTTCAAGGGAACATTCTCATTATTTTATTTTTTAGGCCTACTTATGTTTATGGATAAAATGTACTCAGCAATATTATCACACATATTTCAATATTATCTAATCTTTCACATTGTACTGTTGTCTATTATGTTTAGTATATTTTGGTATTTTTTGTTTGTTTTACTTTTATTTAATGATCAAATGTTTGTAATGTCTTGTAAAATTACATCATTTTAATCCATAATCCTATAAGCGAGCTCAAGCTTTGGATCATGTAACTTAATCAATTCTCAAATAAAAGAAAGTGTAATTTTTACAAAAAACAATCAGTTTGTCTTGTTAATCACAATAAACATATTCAAATTTTCTTGGTGGGCACATTTATTTACAAAACAACCCACTGAACATATCCTTATGCAAATACTCACCGGAAAATGTTGAGACTGCTGCCTCTGGTGGAGACTGGGTCGCACTAATCTCCTCAAGCCTCGGAGCTGGAGTTAAAACTGTATCGCAATCCTCAGTACCTGCCACAGAGTAGGCAATGGGAGTGCTAATGATTGCGTCCAATTCAGGTCTGTGGACTCCCCAGGTGCAAATGGTCCACCACCAGTCGCCATTCTCCTTCGAGATTCTGCGGCGAGGAGTTTCTTCCTCCTTGCTTTCTCGTTCTCCCAACATTTCTTCAGCTGAGGTGCTGATTGCTGTTAAATAAAAATAATATTTATTTCTGTTTTATTGTTAGGAATAAACAATAAATGGATACTTAAAAATGTTTGCTAATGTAGGTAAATAAACCATATAAACACTTTATTGATTTTTTTAAGTATACGCCTAAATGTAAAATGAAGTGCTGATTTATTTAGTAAACTATTTGAAAATGTAGACCTAAACCAAATATACATATTTCATTAAAATAAATGGAAGACCTAGTCATGTCTTAGAAAGGACCAATTATTTACTTTATAATATATTTGCTAATGCAGGCCTAGAACAAACTAACACATTATTTAAAAAAATTCTAGGCCTATGTCTGTGTGTGTATAGATGCAATTATATTTTATTTAGTGAAATGTTTGAAAATGTAGGTCAATTCAATTAAACATAATAAGCTATTTAATTTAAATAAATGGTAGGCTTAGTTATGACTGTAAGAAGTACAGATTATTTACTTTATTATATATTTGCTACTGCAGTCCTAGGACAAATGAATATATTTTATTTAAAAAAATGCTAGGCCTAGTTATGTCTGTAAGGTTCCCCCCTTATAAAAGGAACAATTATTGACTTAATATGTTTGCTGCAGTCCTAGACGCAAATAACACATGATATAAAACAATTCTAGGCCTATGCCTGTGTGTAAAAATAATCAATGATTTATTTTGTAAACTGTTAGCAAAGATTTAAAAGTCTACATAATATAAATATGTCTTATTTTGTGAAATGTTTGAAAATGTAGGTCAATTCAAATAAACATAATAAGCTATTTAATTTAAATAAATGGCAGGCCTAGTTATGACTAAGAAGTACAGATTATTTACTTTATTATATATTTGTCACTGCAGTCCTAGAACAAATGAATATATTTTATTTAAAAAAATTCTAGGCCTTATAAAAGGAACAATTATTGACTTAATGTTTTCTGCAGGCCTAGACGCAAATAAACACTATTTAAAACAATTCTAGGCCTATGCCTGTGTGTAAAAATAATCAATGATTTATTTTGTAAACTGTTAGCAAAGATTTAAAGGTCTACATAAAATTAATATGTCTTACTTTGAAAAATAAATAATGCTTTAGGCCTAGCCTTACTGTAAACAAGTTGTGTTAACCAACAGTTTTATACTGATATAGTAAGAATTAGGGCTCAGGCCTATGGTTTATTTATATCAAATATAATGTACGATTATATAAAGTAAATACATTATATGTGTTTTTATCCATTATTGAAATTGTCCTTAATAACATTAATGTCGTCTTGATAGGTATGTTGTGTAGAAGATTGAACTATTGAAACATCTTGAGTAAGATATCAGCAAATTAAAAGACAAGGAAACTATCATAGTAAATAGAAGAAAATAGTAAGTAATACTAAATATCTCAAGGAATTAAAAACATCAGAATATAAGTAAACATACTTCCGAAACGTACAGTCTGTACTTACATGTGTCACATCAGCGTAAGAATTGAAGCCATCTGCGATGTCTTGCCAGGCTTTCTTCTTTGCCATAAGAACAGAAAACGAAGTTCTTTTATCTTCAATGACAGCTGATTTAGAATTAATAAGGCCGAATAATATTTCCCTCTCGTTGTCAGTAATGCGATCATAAGCTCTGTTTACGTCCTCCATGTTGACAACAAGTGATTTTTTTCTCGGTTTGTTATAACTACGTCACTAATTACACGCATTATCATTGGCTGCCTGGCGTGACGTCACCAATATTACGAACAGAAACGAACTTCCTCGACCAAGCTCTCTTTTGCTTCGAGTGGCTAAAAGAATCCAAACTATCTTGACTATGAAACGTACTAAGTTACTTGGCTCGAGTGCGTCGGCACGAAGTGCTGTGTAACCCTGGAGTCTAGTAAGAGTTTAGTGAGCTGACTATGAAACCGGGCCTTTACCTCAAATACAGTAACTATGCCGAGAATAAAAATTAGATCAACGAGAACAATTTATTGTGCAAACTAGTGTATCTTGCGATATATTTGAAAAACTTGATATTTTTAACATGTCAATTCAGAGATCTAGATCGAACATTATCACTTCAAGTGACAAGATGAGCGTTTTTTTGGGAAACTGGATCCATGGCTGACTAATGTTAAAGAAGTTTTCCTTGACATGTTCCCAAGATTGAACGAAACTTTTGAAGAACATGACAAAGTGCGGCATGATTTTAACACTTTTTTTTTTATCACCGACCATCTGAAATTGCTAAAATTAGTATTCAAAAAATATTTTAAGGAATCCGTTAATGATGTCAGCCAAAATGGTGGGTGTGAAATCCTTTTTCTGTGGAAGCAAGAAAGAGGCTGCATAGCTGATAGACCTGTCCTTGGATCGCATAATGGAACACAATTTTAAAACATGTGAACTTACACAGTTTTGTCTTCAGGCTGAAAGTGGGTACCCAACAATAAGTGCAAAAGCTTCAGGGTTCTCTTGCCGTTTCCCACGTCCTATCTCTTCGAAACAGACTTTTATGTTCTGGCTGCCATTAAAACTAAATATATAAATTGGCTTAACGTAGAGATGAATCTCAGATGGCTATTTCTTCAGTGGTGCCAAGGTTTAATAAACTATGTGCATCAATATAGGCTCAAAAATTCCACTAATTGTGCAGATGACGTTTAGTTTCTTTTGACATTGTTTATTTTATCTATATACGTTTTTAAAATCGATTACCAAAAGTGAGTAATATATTTAATAATAGTTATATAATCATTTTATATCAATTACAAATTTAGGATCCAAACGTATGGGCTCACAATGATCTCAAAGAGGAAAAAATTGTGGTCACACTCCAAAAAAGTTGGAAACCATTGCATTAGAGCAAGCCACGCCTACTTCGAACCAAGACCTGCTCACGTCAAGAAACTCGAAACTGAAAGACAACTAATTTCAAGGCATCATACACGCCCAGCTTAGCCGTGCATGCGCCAACCCTCCAGTTGCTACATTTGCCGAAGGTGGAAGAGGGCATACCGTTACGTGTTATGCAACCTCTCCGTGAATATGTTTATAGGACATTCGATAGAGTTCGCCTTCCTACCCCTCCTTTGCCTGCCATTCTTCACTAAATATACAAGTAAGAAAGAAGTTGGTTCATTCTACTTTGTTTATTAGCCGATGAGCTATTCTTGATCTACAAGTTAGAGTTTTTCTGCGTCAAAATTGCTGGAAGAAATGCTCTAGATGGCGTTATCCTGTCAACCATAATGGGGCAGGTGTCTCCTTGAAGGACTAGAGTTATTTAGAAAGTTGTAATGTTAATGTTAGCTAAGTTGGGAGAGCTTCTTGCCCAGATGTATAGCTAGCTCAAATGTAGACAGCCATAGATTAGGGTTGAAATAACCAATTGTTACATTATTTATTTCTGGTGTTTTAGTATGTATGGCGTCTTGATGTTACTGTCTTTTATATATTAATTTGGTATGGAATATGACCTTATGTGTCATCCTATGACATCATACAGACTGTTTAGTTTGTTTTTTTATAGGTTTGTTAGAGTATTTTCCTGATGGGCATAGAAATTTTAATCTGAAAAAAAATGTATCTAGTATTAATAATCTCTTACCCGCCTAGGTGCCCGCGTGGTCTAACGCGCTAATCTCGTGTTGGAGTAACTTGAGTAAACTGAGTTTATTGTGATCCTAAAAATCTTCTTTTGTTTCGTTTTTAATGACCATTGATAAAGGAAGGGGGTGTTATGTAAGGTCTGTTGATCGTAGGAATTGTTTTCTGAAAGGCCTTTTTCCCTACCAGAATCTTATTATATAGTAGGATATTGGTAGAAAAAAAGACCTTTCAGAGAGTAATTCCTACCGTGTATGGAGGGTGGACTAGTCTCCACCAGAGACAAGTAGAGATTGCCAACGGCCATGTGAGAGAGTGTCTACTATACACACCCCTATCTAGCGGCCAGGTTTAGTATTACATGAAGGAGAGCGCTCTAGCAGTAACTGGTGAACTAGGTGTGCCCTGGTGACGATATTTAGAACCACATTATTGAAACTACTATGAATCATAAGATAAAGCCTAGAATAATGTAAAATTAATTTTATCACCAATTATAAGAAGCTATGATGCTTCATTTAATAACAGTGAGAATAACTATTTTTATTCTTGAAATATTTTTAAAGAACAAATCAATAGTAATAGCATTTATTAAATCTACTCTCAATAAACATTTCCAGGAATAAAAATCAGTTAGGCTACTATACATTTCATTAAAAGATACATTATACCTTATAAAAAATAGCAGTTATTTTCCTGAATATAAGATCCTAAAATATAGCTTATCTCAAATAACATATATATATATATTTGAGAACACATATTCTATATGTTTTAGTTGTTACTGTCACACCTGTTGCAATAATTTATAGGCAGCTTAAAAACAAATTTTTCCAAATATATTTTAATGTGATTGGGGAGTAATTCTATTTTGAAAAAAAAGAAGAAAAACTTTTTTTAAATATTTATTTTACAACAAATGTGTACACATCAATTAGTAACATCAATCAAACACCGTTAGTTAATAAAAGTTTGTTTGTGGAAGAATGTTTTTCACCGTGCTCGAGAGCATATCAATGCTAAAAACCTAAAAGGAAAAAAAAAATTAGTTTTATGATGTATTCAAAGAAATATTTACATTTTACTATGTAATAAACCAAGAGTGCTACTAATGTTATGCGCCGACCACAAGTGTGAGTTCACCTTAATGTGGGGGTCTTGAAAGTGCAATTTTGATTTGCCCTCACGGCTAAACTGAATTTTTAAATAGTTGACCCGAATTGGTGGCATAGTTTGCTAACATACTAGTTTTATGTTGAGCTAGACTACCGAAGACGAGGAGTTCAAGTTTCGAATCTCACTCGGGTGAACTGGAGGTGGTTTTTCCTAAATGGTTCTCCACTCTCCCTCCACGCAAATGTTCGCTCACTTCCTCTACATTCATTTCATATATATACATTTTTGTAGGACATGTTATGCTCTGCAAATAGTTTGTCTATTTTTACTTTCTCGCACCCCTCAGGTAGAGAAAGTATTGTGATCATTAAAAAAATCAAACTCGAGATTTTGATAAATATCGACGTTTCATAGCCCATCCCCCTAGCCCCCCAAAAGAAACTCAGAAAAAGTTGTTTGCTCAATGCCGTCCGCCTGTGTATGTATCTTGACCTAGAGCCTAAACTATTTAACCAATTGAGCTAAAACTTGGTGTCTGGGGTTTTCATAAAGGCCCGTTGACATGGTGTTAGTCATTTAGTGCAAGTTTACTGGTGTTAGCTGACTAACATCTAAGTTGCGTTGACACATATTTTTCACTTTCACAAGTACAGTTTTTAAAAACATTGTTGAAAGTAAAGTGATGCTCACTGGTGTATCTAATGTAGTCAATGTTACTCGAGAAGTTAAAGCAGAGGCTTCCAACCCGGGGTCTGCAAACCAAATTTATATTATAAAATTATTTTTTATTTGTTTTTTCATTTACTATAAAAATGTTCTCTATTCATAATTTTATTTGCCTGAACATGTTTTTTCCAATACTATCTGATTGGAAATTTATTATTTTCCAATACTTTTCATCATCATCATCAACAACTGTTTCCAGCCTGTGGCCGGGTCAGTTTAGCTCTTCCTTAGAGATTCCTTCCCCACTCTTCCCCCTTTGATTTCTTTGATTCCTCTTCTCTCCCTTGAACACTTTCTGTTATCTGTTCCTCCCCTCTCTTTCTTGGCCTCCCCTGCGGTCTTTTCTCCACTGGTATAGGACAACTGGGTGGCCAACTGAGCGCTTAAGAGCTGGGCGCTGGTAAGACTGGACACTGATAAGAATGGGTGCCACTGTAAAAACATAATTTTTTTTTTACTAAATATTCATTTTTGTAGGTTTCTTAAATTAACAACAGAGTAAAATAAATGTGGATATATTTATAAAGTTAGACTAATTGATACTATCAATTTTTTATTACACATAAAAACATTCAAAATTAAAGTTATACTTAAAATTAACCACATAGTAATGAATTAACCTAACTTAACTGGCCCCTAGTTGTTTGTTGTCAATTTTTACAATTATAACATTTTAAAAATGTACCTTGGTGCCCATCTTCCCAGTGCCCAGTTCGAAAGTGCTCAATTGCTCATATCCGTTTTCCCACATACTTCATTTAAAACATTTTCTTCTGCATCCTCTCTATTTCATCCTCATTACATGCCCCTACCATCTCATCTCGCTTCCTCTACTATCTCATGCACTCCCTGTACCCTTACTTTTTCCCAGATAACTTCATTCCTATTCTTGTTTCTCCTCACGACAGATAACATGCTCTTCACAAACTTCATTCCCATGGCCTCCACTTTCCTAGTCTCTCTTACATTCATTGTCCATGTTTTTGCTGGATATATGACAATGTCATATCCAATACTAACCAATATAAACATCTGTTCCTTTCCAATACTATCCAATATAAACACCTGGGCTTTTTCAATACCATTTATTAAACATCTGTTATTTTCCAATACAATCTGATTAAATATGTTATTTTCCAATACTATCCAACTAAACATCCATTTTCCCCCTACTATCCACCAATCAAACATCTGTTGATTTTACAATTATTGGACACACAGAAAATAATAGAAATGTGTGTGAAGGTTTTTAACTTCCCCTGGTTAGTGGTGTGGTATCGAAAGAAAAGTAACGATAACTGCACTGATTAAAAGTATCGGAAGAAAAATATCAATAACAGTAAGTATTAGTGTATAAATTTTAGCAATTTTTTTTTTATTTGTCTTATCTATCAATAATACCTTCAACTTTTTCATCATAATTGTATTTTCATATTTATCTAAACACTGAAAATTACAATTATTTAACCATAATATAGTAGCCTATATTTAGGTATATTGTGCCTATGATAAATGTTAGAACTTGGAAGGTAAATAGATAGTATTGTATGCTGGATATTATAAAAGGTTTTACCATACCAGCTTTCAAAACGTCAATGAAAATGTAGCTGATGGAAAGTTATTTAATAGCTAAATATGATTAGTAATATTTTCGTCAATCTGTTTTGTGCTCTTCCTTAACCATAGTTAACATTTAATACCAGCATGAGTGAGGATGCAAATAAGTTGTTTCTTTCGATACCGGAGGGTGAGTATTAATATCAATAAAAGTATCAGGAGAAAAGTATCGAGTTAAAAATACAAGTATCAAAAGGAAAATTTCTATATTAGTAAAGTACCGAAATTTTTTTCACATCACTACCAATTGTGGAGGGACGGGGGGCTATGAGGGAAAGTGGGGCACATTGAATTATCATTTGTTTCAGGGAGGTCACAATCTGAAAAAGGTTGGGAACTACTGAGTTAAAGGACTATCAAGGCATTTTACAATTTCTTCTAGTGCTCTCTCCCTCGCATTCCTATCTTTATATAGTTTGTGTTTGAAATTTCACAGACACTCATATTTGTATAGTAAGCAACATTCATACAGATTTGAGGAGAAAAATATCGGGTAAGGCCGACATACTTTCACTTTGTGAAAAGGGGTTTTAATGTTAAAAAAAACCGCCAAATAAAATTCATAATTGTATCACAATCAACACATAGGCCTACTTGGCATATCAATATTACGATTATTGGCTTCTTGAATAGCACAGTATTTACCTAACCAGTGGGATGAATAAAATACCAAATTATGTAAAACAAATTTAATGACCCACAAATAAATATTCATTTCAAAAAAAAGAGTAAAAAAATGAATGGCCACCCGCACCCTTGACAGACTGAGATTTTCATAAATTCTGATTTCTAAGATTTTCTCATTTCCTAACCATATCATCAGTGGAAAGTATTTTTGAGATAATTTTGAGCAGGGTATAAAAATATATTATTCATTGATCTACACATCGAATTTTGCTCACAAAAATTTGTGACTTGGAAGCTAAGTTCATAATTTTCACGAAGAAAATCTAATTTCATGACTTTTACATTGAAAAGGAACATAAACAGAAAAATGTAGTAGTCCACAACAAATTGCAAAAGGTAAAAATGAACCATACCAGGGTACCATGGGAACAGATTGAACAAAAGGTTGGTTCAATTTCTTCAACAACGGAAATACAAAAGCAGTCATTACTGAAGGTATTATGGGAAAACAAGATGGTCTTTTCAGAGGTCCCTGGACTAAATAAACTTTATTATTGTGAATTGGAGATAAGAGATACAAGTGCTTATCTTAATGAATCCTATCCAGTTCCAATTTCTTTGAGACCAGCTGTGGAGAAAGAATTGGAACATATGCTAGAATGGGGAGTCATAGAGAGATGTAGCTCTGACGTTATAAATCCTTTAGTCGTAATAAAAAGAAAAATTGGAAAGTATGTCTATGTCTTGATGCTAGGAAAATTAATCAGATTTTGGTAGCTGATAATGAATCACCAGCACCAGCTAGTGAACTTATTCAGAGGTTTGAGGGCTGCACAATCTTAAGTTCCCTAGATTTAGTATCATCATTTTGGCCAATCCCATTACATCCCAATTCATGAAAATATACTGCATTTCTGTACAATGGCAGAACTTACTGTTTCAAGCGTATGCCTTTCGGCCTTTCTGTATCAACAAGAAAATTTATTAGAGGGTTGGAGACTGTTTTAGGACCTGAAGTTTTGGATTTTGTAACTTTGTATGTAGACGATATGGTAATCGACTCCAAAACCTTTGAGGAACATCTGAGTCAATTGGGACAGGTGTTGGACAAATTAAGGTTGGGGGGATGACGGTCAACGTAGAGAAGTCCTTCTTTTTGTGTAAAGAGCTAAAATTCTTAGGACATGTGATATCTCCTCAGGGAATTGCAGCTGATGAAGGAAAAAACCAAAGCAATTAGAGAATTCCCCAAACCCAAAACAAAAAGCAACTTCAAAGTTTTCTTGGTCTAATTAATTATTACAGAAAGTTTGTAACAAACCATTCGGATTTAGTTTTACCTTTATTGAAGTTGATTAGGAAAGAACTGGGGAGAAACTGAACAAGCAGCAATGGAGACTATTAAACAACCATTTGTAAATATAGTCATGTTGAAACACCCAGATTTGTCACAGCCAATGTGTATCTCTTGTGATGCCAGTGGACAAGCTGTGGGATCAGAGCTATATCAAATTGATGATGAGGGTAATAGGCGCCCTATAGCTTTCGCCAGTAGAGTACTCCATGGTCCAGAACTAAACTACACTATTACGGCAAAAGAATTGCTGGCCATTGTATTTGGGTGCCATCAATTTCGCATATACATATGTGGGAGAAAAGTTACTTTGTACACTGATCATAAGACCCTAATATTCATAAAGAAATGCAAATTGTTACATGGTAGGCTGACTCGATGGATCCTCCTTTTGCAAGAATATGACTTAGAAATCCAACATATTCCAGGTCGGGAACAGATTTTGTCAGATATTCTTATCGCGGTATCCTCCTGAAGGAGCAGTCGAGCCAGCAGGAGATACTGAATTTCGGGTGCTATCTCAAAAAAAGAAGGGTAAGGGTACTCAGTGAGGAAGATAATAGGATCAAAATAGAACTACCTCAATTGCAAAGAATAGATTCTAAATTAGGAATAATCATTGCAGAGTTTAAAAAAAAACCTAAGGTAGAAATTGAAGAAAAATACCAAATATATGGAGGTGTATTGTTTCAAAAAACCTCAATAGGCAAGGTCTGGACCATTTGCATCCCCAAAGAACTAATTTTATTTGTAATCAATAGATGCCATGTTGACAGTGGACATGTAAATGTTTTAAAATGTAAGTAAATGTTTTAAAATTTTAAAGGAGTCCTGTAACTTTCCTCGTATGAGAAAAACGATAGCCAAAGTTTTAAAGGGATGTGAGATATGTCAGAAGAGCAAAGTATCTAATATTAAATATGAAGGGATGATGAAGAATGTGTTAGCTGAGAAACCATTGCAATTGGTTTTTGATGATCTTTATGGGCCATTGCTAGCTAGTGTCAGGGGTGTGAGGTATCTTTTTGTAGTTCTGGATATCTGCACTAAGTACGTAAAACTGTACCCCATTAGAAAAGCCACGGCAATAGCAGTAACCAATAAAATTGTTCAGCATTATGTTGATGAGGTAGGGATGCCACAGACCATTGTCTCTGATCATGGGACTCAGTTTAGCAGTCACAAATGAAGAAATACACTAGTAGATAGTGGCATCATGGTGAAATACACCTCAGTATATCACCCTCATTCAAATGGAGTAGAACGTGTTAACAGGGAACTAGGCAGATTTTTGAGGCAATACTGCCATCATAACCATGCCTGATGGGCATCGCACATTGTGAAAATAGAAGTTTGTTTAAACTCGGTGAGTCATGAAAGTACGGGGTACACGCCTCTTTTGCTCATGAAAGGAGTCAGGCCGGAGAGAAAGTTAGAGCAAATTCTTAAGTTTCCTTTTAGAGCGGAATTGGATGACCAGACAAAATTGCAGTTAGCTATCAAGAAACTGAAGGATGTAGCTGAGAAACGCTCAAACTACCATGACAAAAGAGTTTGAAATCTCATTAGTTATGAAATAGGCGATTTAGTATTAGTAAAAAGTCATCATCTGTCTTCCATCTTAAACAAGGAAGTAAAAAAGTTATTTCTGTTATTTGAGGGCCCTTATCAGATTGCTCAGAAAATAGGTCAGAATGTATATCTTGTTCAGGATAAGGAAACCCACAGGGTGAAAGGAACGTTTAATATAACAGAAATTAAACCTTATTTTGAGAAAGTGACAAAGATAGAGGGAAAGTAGGGAATTATGGCTGGAGTAGGAGTAGATTTTACCTCCTCATAATGATAACACTTTTGCAATGTGAATGTAATATAGGATACTGTATATATTTGAAGGTTATCAAATTTGTGAATTTAATTTAGGGTATAAGTTTACCAGAATATGGATCTTGTATATTTCGTATATTATTCCAATGTTAAACTTCAGAAGTATCTTGATCAACTTCAGATATACCAATTTAGCCTGAAATATCAGAAACTTTATATTTGGTGCTCTGCAACATGTGTCATCATGATTATGTGCAGTGTGATGTGTAGCTCTTTATTTTCTTATGTTTTGTTATTATATTACTATGTGAGAATAGTGTGCATAAAAGCAGGCTAGCTAAACATTAAATCAATAATTTCTCTTTTATATCACTAGCCTAGTATGTTATATAAAATAAGGAGAGAAAATAAAACTTTTTTGCCATAGAACATTGAATTCAAAAAAGGAAATGGCAAAGCAAGATGAACATTCTTAGCACTTTTAAGTGAGAAATCTTGAAGGAAATAATAAACATTTAAATTCTTTCAAGTGATTAATGAACACTACTTATCGCAACCTTCTGTGACTCTGTGTAACCACTGTATAAGTTTTCTATATATATAAGGTATAGCTATGTTATAAGTTGTGTAAAGGGCTCAATGTAAAAACAAGCTAACTGAATTCCTTCCTGATTCATTTTTCTTCTAAAAATAACCCAGAAAGTAGGGGAGTACTGTAATGATCCTGTTTTGTTGTATTACTTTCTGGAGTAAGTAAAGTTATTTGTGTCAATTTCCTTAGTCCGTGCCTGTACTGTTGTTGTCACACTTTCAACACGTGCAAGGCAGCTGCGGTCAGGAACATTTTTGGTTTGCTAGTTTACAGCTCTAATAAGAATTAAGGAAAAAACCTCACACTGTAGGTGCGAGAAAGCGAGCAATATGCTTCATTTTTAAATTATATTGTTTTTATGTTTATTTTCTAGAAGTAGTTTTACTTGTGTCCGTAAGAGCTCAGAAGCTCCCAGGCACAATCTGAGTTTGAAGTCTGATAATTAGTGTTTGTTTTTACTTTTACTAAATAGAGTGTTAACAGTCGTTACGGGATAAGGAACGTTACAACTTTTAGAAATACTCGACTCGAGTTCGACTCAAATGAAAAAACCCAAGCTCGCAGACCCTTTCTAGAAATAGTTCTTAATGTATCCCTACACCAACAGCTGACATCTGTCACTTTGGATAACTGTAATGAAAACATGGTAATGTAGGAATGTGATAGTTCACCATAGTAGCTTAGGGCAACATTATTTATATTTATGTAAGGCCGGGCACAAAGCTTATTTATCGTTTTATTCCACTTAAAAAAATATTATTCACAGCACTTTCACAAAAGATATAACGAACATAGCTTTAAAATGGCAACCAACAAATTTAAACCATGTGATTGAATATGACGGAAACAACTTCTTTACAAATGATGCACCCTTGCAGTGGATAAAATATTTTATAATATTTTGAAATAATATAAAATAGTCATAAAATAATTTATTATATATACAAAAATTAAAATTATTTTTCTTTTACAAGTAAATATGATGCCTGTATTAGAAGGCATTAGTGTATGTAATATTTTATACATCATATATAACATTCCAAAACGAACAATAAGTCATTTTAATTACATTTAAAATATTGTTTCGGATTGGGTAAAAAAAATTATTAAACGTAATTAAATAGTGCGAGAAAACTTAAGCTTGGGTTATTTTGAATGTAAAATATAACATGTGATTAAAAACTTAACATCCATAACACAACAGTGATTTGTTACAAGTGTTGGCAACCCAAAACTTAAACATACAAGTTTTAACTGTCATCCAGGTCCTATCATAAACAGACTTTTTGTGTATCCATAAAACGAGCTACAACAAATGTTCACTGCTCACGCTCTGTTTTTTCGACACTACTTTGCACTCTAACTCTGATGAGCTAGTGTGATGGTTCTCTGAAAAATAAAGAGTACAACAGAATAAGTCTAAATATTAGATGCCTTTGAAAGTTATTTAAAGTCGTCTTCAACCAACAAATTTAAAAATCTGATGCCCTTAAAAGCTATTTGGAATGGTCCTCACCTAGATTTTTTTTTAAATAGGTTCCTTAATAAGCTACCGAGTGTTTCGTTGGCCACTGTGTTTTAGTTGAAAGACACAATAATTAACTTTAGACTAGCATAGTTATTATATTAACGACTTGTATCATAACCATATTGTTTCATGCACAGAAGATAACTGCTCACTACACTACTGCTCTACTAAAGCTCACTACAGATCACATTATCATTTTAGAGCTAACAGGTGGCTTTGGTGCTACCAACCCAACATACATTAGTTTCCATGGTATAGATCTTTTAACACCTCCCCCTTATTGATATCTTTTAGGTTTTACATTGCACTGTCCACTCCTGGTTACTACACATTTAGCATTACCATTTACATAATTTGTGTTATCAATAGATGTATTACTTGTCTTTATTCACAGCTGCGTTATCCACAACAGGTTCATCTGCATGATGATAGGGTTCATAATAAGTTGTATTGCTAGCCTCATTCAAAGTATCATTGGATCCGACCATCTGTTGTATTTTGTAATTCACCCACACATTAATCAGTATGAAACTCCTGAGTTAGTCAAGGCTGATGTTTAGATTGCCACAGATGTATCGTATTTCGACACAATACATTGACCCGATCGTCAGTTAAAATGGCTAAGTGAGGAGCCTAATGTTTATGCAAAATCAGGCTGGCTACCATATTTTACCGTTATGTACAACTGTTTGGCTGTCTTTGAAATCAACAGGCTTATGAGGAGCTCTTTTGTCATAATGTGTTTTCACTTTGCGTTGTTTATCAACAAGTTGTTCACACACATCAGATACTGCCTTGGGGAGTAGATTTGCAGTGGAAACTGGTATACGTGTCCTTACAAGATAACTCATTAACAGTTGAGATTGTGAAAATTCCAGTCCTGGGAGAGGTGTGTTGCGATATTCTAGAAGAACCAGCCAGTATTCCTTTCCTTCTTCCTTACTCTTTTTGAGAATTCGCTTACATATATGACCCCTTTTCAGCTAATCCATTGGAATGTGGATAATGAGGGCTTGATGTTCTGAATTCAAAAGCATAGTCCTGGGAAAAAGTACAACATTCATATGAATTAAATGGCATATTATCCGCTATTATCACCCTGAGAATGCCATGTGTGCTAAAAATTATTTTGAGAACATCTATTATGTCACGAGATTGCTTAGTTGGCAATGGTACTACCTCCAGCCACTTAGAAAAATAGTCAACCACAATAAGATAGTAGCGACCCTTGAATTCAAGAACATCAGCACCTAGTTTTTCAAATAGTAGTTTAGGAACAGGGTGGGGGATAAGTGGCTCCCTCTTATTAGATACACGGAATTTTTCACACACCTTACAATCAGTTACATGGTTTTCTACATCACTAGACATACCAAGCCAAAACAATAACTTTCTAGCTCTGTCTTTTCCACACCGAAGTGACCCTCATGAAGTAATTTAAGCATTCTAATCCTTAGTTTACTTGGCACAACAATTCTGTCATTTAAGAACAAAAGTCCACCTTCCACATAAAGATCACTCTGCAGGGGCACATAAAGGTGACATTGATCTGGAACATGGTCACGACTTTAAGGCCAACCTGCTTGCATAAAGTTCATGACAATATTAAGCACAGGATCCGCTAGAGTTTCTATTCTAAATTAGGTTTTACAGGCCTCACTCATTGGAATGTGCTTACTTACACTGTAATAATTAAGTCCATGGTCATCAGGACTTACACCAGTTATGTATGATCGTGACAGCAGGTCTGCAATATACATTGTTTTTTCGGGTATATACTGAACATTGAGATTATACTTCAGGAGCCTAAGCCTTTGAAAACGAGTAGACAATATTTTACCTACATTCTTATCCATGATAGCCATGATAGGTTTATGATGTCAAGACTTTTACAGAGTGGCCATATAAATAAAAGTGGAGTTTACTTGTAGCATATACTATTGCCAACATCTCTTTTTCCACCTGAACCTAGCCCTTTTCAGTCTCTGTTAGACTGAAGCATATGTGTGAAGCATATGCAACTGGCTGCTCATTTTGAAGAAGATAACATCCCAGGCCATCTTGTGAGGCATGGCATTGTATCATCAGTGGATTGGATGAATCAAAGATTGAAAGAACTGGAGCATTACTGATCACAGATTTGAGAGTTTTGACACAATCCGAGTGACATTGTAGCCAATGCCATTTTAGATCTGCCTTCAATAGTTCTCTCAGGGGAGCTGTCAGTGTTGACATTTGAGGTATGAATTATCTCAAGTAATTCACCATTCCTAAAAACTTCTGCAACGCTTATTCCTAGGATATGGTAGGCATGAGATAGCCAAAGCTCGCTCTGGATCAGTCCTAATTTTGTTTGCAGAAAACACGACCCAAAAATCGAACCTCTGAGGTCTTGTAATGGAGCTTGTTAGGATTAAATTTAACATTTAAAATTTGTGTACATTCAAAAAGCTGAGACACAATCTTGTGTTCTTCCACTGATTCTGCAGCAACAAGAAGATCATCGAGGTATATCACAATACCCTTAATGTCTCCAAAGAACTGTTCATTCCATTCCTGAAACTTATCCAGAGCACAGCTCACCCCAAATAGCAGCCTTAGGAACTTATAGCAGTCCCGTGGAGTGGAGAATGCGGAGATCACTGGAGTCTTCATCAAGCTCTAGCTGCCAGAATCCATCTTTAAAGTAAAAAAGTGAAAAACACTTTTTCCCAGATAATTTATGTCAATTGTTCAATTGTTTGAATTTGATAATACTCTCTCTTTATTTCTCTATTTAGGTCTTGTGGGTCCAGACAAAGTTGTAATGAACCATTAGGTTTTTTGACAATGATTAAATTACTTACCCACGATCTGGGCTCCTTAACCTTCACAACAATTTTATCCTTTACTAACTTGTCCCAAGTTGAGTTGAGTTTACACTACACAGTTTGCGCCAGTCGTCTAGGTGGCCTAGCACTTTTTTTAATGCTTATTTTGCACTTTTTTGGGAACTTACCAAGACCTGTGAAGATTTATTTATTCTCTTCTATGAATTTAGCTTTCTGACACACTGTACAATTATTATCAAATTCAGTTTCTGATTTCCCCACTTTCACTCTTTTGATAAGATTTAGATTCACACATGCATCTAAACCTAAAATTAGAGTACCATCAACATCCACCAGTCTGAAATCCATGTAGTTCACTAAATTATGGTACTCACACCTGAGATACACAATACCTAGAGCCTTTACCTTAAAACCTCCATATGACTCCGGCATTTCATTTGTAGGCCTAGCCTTAAACTGTCTATGTGAATTGGAATAATATCGACTTCTGAACCGGTATCTAGCTTTAAGTGCAAAAGTTTGTTTTCAATCTTCACATTTTCATACCACACTTTCATATCATACTGCTTTTCTTTGTTCACCACTCCAACACATTTAGTCTTTAATCCAGTTGCTTTGACTGTAATCATATCTACATACAAAGGTTCACTATCACTATCATTGTTTTAAAGTTTTCACTTGGGTAATCGTTTTGACATACAATAGCAAAATGATTATGTTTGACACACTTTGAGCATTGTTTACCATATGCTAGACATGATGCCTTTCATGAGTAGAGTTGCACCAGCGACACCTAAATATGTATTTCAATGACACTAGATGTTTCTCGTTAACAATTCTTGAATTGAATACACACAATGTCCACAACAACCGGCACTGAGCTTAGAACTGGAGTTAACAATGTTGACGTTTGTAGGTGGCTTAGTTGCTCTCGACTAACTTCAGCCACTTTCGCTAGGTCACAGGCCTTTTCTAAAGTCAGGCTTGGAGCCTGTAAAAGTTCTTTTTGCGATGTAGAATCATTTGTCCCCATGAAAATGCAATCCCGAACAATGTCATCAGATTGATCACCAAACTTGCATGTCTGAATTAGATTTCTAAGCTCTCTTAGAAAATGGTCAAAAGGTTCTATTTTTTATGAGAGTACAGCATAAATCATTCATGGCACATTTTTCATTGGTTTGCATACGCCTCAAATGCAGCCGGTAAAGTATTGTAGTCTTTATGTTCTGTATCAGTTCGCTTGAATGTGTTTTGTGCTTCTACAGCTTCTTCTCCAAAAGGTTTAGAATTATTGCTGCTTTCACTTTCGATGATTTTTCAGTTTTTCCTGAAGTTATCATAATACATTTCAAAATTTTGCTTAAATTTGCGCCAGTTCTCACATTTCCCGTCAAACTAGACACACTTGGCTTGTTTGAATCCGCCATGATTATCAATGTTACAACAGTTTTCAAAATATGTATTTATTTGTACACATTAATAAATTTATACTGTAAGTAATATCCAAGCGACTGCACCATGTTTCATGTGCCACTGTGTGTTAGTTGAAAGACATAATAATTAACTTTAGACTAGCAAGGTTATTTTATTAACTACTTGTATCACAATAATATTGTTTCACGCAGAGATAACTGCTCACTACAGATCACATCTTTATTAGAGCTGACAGGTGACTTTGGTGTTGCCAACCCAACATACATTAACTTCCCTGGTACAGTAATTGTAACACAAGTGTGTTCTTTACCCAAACACATCTTTAAAAATTGAATGCCTTTAGAAGCTTATTGGAGTGGCCCTTTCCTAATAACATTTTGAAAAGTGACTGCCTTTATAATTTGATTGAAGTTTAATCCAAAACTTTAGAAAAATTAAATGGGGGGTACGGGGGATTGATCAACCCTCTTTTCTATGGCCATGTATTCTCAAACCCATTAGAATGACTACACATTTTTTTTAGCACCGCCTCTTACTAATCTTTTGGGTTATATACCTAATGTAACAATTACACTGTGTTGGGGATTAGGAAGGTTGACTTTAGAGAAAGTGTACCCAAATTTGTGTGGAGAATGGAAAACACTTTTGAAAAAACCACCCTCATTACACCCAACTATGATTTATGATTGGCACTCTAGTCTAATGAGAGTGACACCACCTTAGAGCATGTGGCCACCAAAGCAGATTTCGGCATACTAAGCATGGATTCAAACCCTGACCTGGTCATTGGCACACACTATGTGTTCACTAAGTTATTTAGTTGTCAGTAAGAGCTTTTGTATGTTCTAGAAATTAGATTAGTTTATTTGACCAATGCTACTTAAAAACTAGAACATAAGTAATTAAACTTAAGGTGGGGATGCAAGGAACGTGAGAAAAAGTTAGTGTATTTGAGGTTATTAGGGTGAAACTTTTTTTGGTCAAAATAAATCATATATTTCTTCTATACAAAGTTTAATTTTCTTCACATGGTGATATCAACTGTTGTTAAATATATGTCATGAGCATAGCGGCATTAGCTACAAACTTTTTAAATGAAGATAAAAAGTTGTCATGAAATTCCAGGACACCCTTCACAGATATTCAAGAACTGGTGATATCACCATGTGAAGAAATTAATACTCTATGTTTGTATAGAAGCAACATTAGTTTTATTTTGACCAGAAAAATGTTTTGCTATAAAACTGCAAAAACATTGGTCTTTTCTTGCATTTCCTACATACCCACCTTAAATGGAAAAATTAAAAATTATGGAGAAGACCAAGTCCTACCATAACCACAATATTTCACTCAAACAAAAATTAGAGTACACCAAGGGGGAAAATAAATGTAACTTTTTATTATTCATTTTTATTACAAAATACAAACCAATTTAAGTTATGCAGGACTTAGTAGTTGAAAACAAGCTGAAAGAAAACACACTAATAATAGCAGGTAAGCTTGTTGATCACATAGTTTTATTGGAAGAATATACAGCATGAATGCTGCAGTCAATTTTACTTGAAATTAACATTGTGCGGTCAACATGTAAATGGGATTCAGTCAATTGAGAAATTTACAAACTATTAAATATAGAAATTAATTATTATTTGTGAATAATGAAAGGATTAAGGAATGCAAACTCACTTCCATGAAGTTCAGCAACTAAAAAGACACTTTAATATTAAAGAGCACACTCACAAACATTATAAAAATAAAAAATGTCAAAATTCCAATGAAAAATAAAATAGTATTGATTGAAGAGTAAATGTACATTAAAGTCCTAACAAAATGAGCGATACTTGGAGGTTAACCTTAGTAACACAGAAACATGTCAATACAAGGAAACCGAAATATGAAATCTTTCAGGCAAGGTATGACATCTTTATTTTGTTTTTATTTATCCAAAGACAAAACCTTTTGCAATGTTTTGTGTTCAGAGTGATAAAAATGGACTTTGACAACAATTGTGATAGTTTAAAATGCATAAACTTAGATAACAATCATTTATCATCATGAGAAGTATAAGTTAAGATTTTTGTTACATTAATGGAGTTTTGTAAATGTTCTATCTTCTTCATGGTTAATAAGATTCTGGTAAGTAAACAGATCATTTGCCCTTTCTTCATTCACAATTATTACCGTTAGATTGTCCAGGTGACTGCACAAACAATAGTTTTTTGGTAAATCAACTATAATCACATAATTATAAGCCTTCAGAAATGACTAAACATGTTAACAAAAGAGTGTCCTTTTAAAATATAGTTAATATAGCATAGGAAAGATGAATAAAAGAGAAAAACAATGCGTTTCAGTTACCCCCTTTTTTTCTTAATACAGTGTTCTCTTTTTTTGGTATTTTTCATAAAATTTTCTTCTTTACTTATGTTGCATCACTCAGTTGTTGCCAGTGAAAAACTGCCTTCTGACACAATAAAATACAAAATTTCACATAATACTTTGAAATTTGTTAACTTTGGGATATTTTTTATTCCCCCCCCCCTCCCCTCCCCCCTCCCACCCCAACAAGATTAACCCTGCTCTTTATTCCACAGTGCTAACCCAAAGTTCTCTCTCTCTCGGCTCTCCATCTTCACACAGTTTTGCAAAACTAACAAAACTTTTAGCACTGGCAGCAAGCATGCATGCTGCTTCCCTGCCTTGGAGAGCAAATAAGGTGAAGAAACGACCGAGCTGAGATTATCGACTTGCTGGATTAAGTTTCAGTCCTTTTAAATTCCAGCAATCATCATCAATAATAAACTTTAGAAACAGTTTGTCAAGTTTTGGAATAACACTCTTGACAGTATTTTTTTTATTATCGTGTGATTAAATGATATTGCTTGATTTCTATCAACTACTGCTTGTTGCCTCTAGTGTAGCCACCCCCGCTTCCTCCTCGAGCTCCTCTTGGGTTGCCACCCCTAGTACCAGGCCCTCCTCTTGGACCTGAACATACAACGGATGAATTACTAAAAATTTCTTTTAGAGGTAAAACACTGTAATCCCATAGTATTGAAGATATTTGAGATTTGAAAGAATTGCAAAAAAAAAATCTTTAAATCACATTTCTTAAGTGATCATCAAGACCAATCATCAATCGGTCAAATCATTCATGTGTTTACATCATCTATATTGGTATGTAAATCAATCATCTATATGTGTGTAATTGTAAATCATCATCTATATTGTAATTGAATCATATCTATTGTGTGTAATTGTAAAGACACATTTTACTTTAGTAAAAAATTAAGAACAAATTAATCCTCGCACAGCCGCACTGGTATATTTAACAAGAGCAGTCCCATTTCCACCCTCATTGTGTCTGACCGAGATCGAACCTCAATCTCCCAGTTATATGAAAGTCTAGTCTATTGGTAAAGTAGCACCTTAGACCATGTGGCCAATGAAGTGGGTGATAAAAAATACGGATTGTTTTGCTTGAAAATAGAAATTGCAAAAATTATTAACACAGAATATTTTCTAAAGGGTTATATATGTAAAGATTATTACAAATAATATATAATAATTAGGGGTGTGTGAGTACTCGAAAACTTGAGTTCGAATTGAGTTTTAGTAGCTGCTCAAACTCAAGACTCGGTTTGAATTTGTGTGGTTATAATTTTTTTTTAACTTCATTCTAAGAAATCAATGTTTGTACATAAGTTGTAGATATATCGATTTAAGAAATTAAACTTGAAATATTTCTAGTACAAATAATGTTTTATATTACTCAAAAAAAAAAGTTTTCATTAAACTCAATTCAAACTAGACTCAAAGTGGAAAATGTCTACTTTCACACCCATAAATGATTGGGCCATTTTTTATTTTTAGCTCTGCGTCTAGCTACCCATTTAAGCTATACACTTATGTACTAATAAACTAATGTGTTAGGAATTGGGAAAATTGTATTTATAAGTGCACCCACATTTGCATGGAAAGATAATGGAAAACCATTTAGGGGGGGAAAACCCTCGTTGCACCCAACCAGATTAAACTCTAAACTCCCCGTCAACTGCAGTATAGTCTATTACAAGAGTGACACATTAGACCATTAGGCCAGCAAACGATGTGTTTGGGCTATTATTTTATTTATTTGTATTTTATAATAAAGGAAATTGATAAAACTAAAGAAAAAGGAAAAATAAACTACTAAGAGTAAATGTGATGAATAAAGCCCACCTAGGGAAAGAGGAAAAAATGTGGGAAGTCACACATTTGAACACAAATAGAATAATATTTCGGCATTGTTGCCTTTATCAAACACAAAGAAGAAAGAAAAATGTACAAAAAAAAACAATGGATTACTCCATTTTGAATTTAAAGAAAGAATGTTAGAAACACATTGTGCAAACTGTTTTTGGGAGTAAAGATAAATTTATTGGCTGTGGTTAGTATTTATATAGACATCTTTAAAAATAATAATAATAATAATAATAATAATAATAAAATACTAAATATAAAACAAATATGATATAAAAAAAAGATTAAAATGATAATAATTATTATTTTTACAAATGTTAATCTTATAGAAAGAAAGAAAGAAACTATCTTCTGTTGAGGCCTGGTGGTAATCTTAATTTGGTAATCCATTGGTGGGCCAGTTCCCACTGTCTAAGTTGAGAAATTTTGTACTGTTTGGAAATGCTCTTAATATTTAGGTGGAGTAGTAGGTTCGAAAGTCCTGGTTTCGGGTACCAGCATGGATGGGTACAGTCTTGTCCGGATCTTTGTTGTTTGTGTCAAAACGATCGATGATTGTTCATTCGCTGTCTGAAAGAACCTGTAGTAAAGCCTAAATATTCTTCATCACATGATTTGTACTGTAGTTGCATATTTAGTTATTTGTTATGCAATTGTAATAACCAGGATTTTGTATTCCAATTTGGTTACTTTGCTGTTGAAGGATGTAGCTGGTAGGTGGATTCCAAAAGTGCTGCAACGAGTGATACCGCAGGGATATGAACCTTTGGTAGTCGGGTTTTCTTCTCAGATTCTCTTAGGGTCAGGATGTTTGGATGAACTAGAATATTGTGGAGATTGAATGGCTGTTTGAAAGTGACTCTTGGGGTGACCTAAGAAAGTTTTGAGTCTGGGTTAAACTGGTTAGGAATTTGTAATCACTTTTAAGGATGGTGTTGATACGTTGTAGGCCAGGATGCTATTGTGTTGTGAGAGAAATGTCCTCAACTTTTTTGGAGGGTCATAGTAATTCCTGGAGAGTGTTCTGGAGAGTTGTTTACAATATTCAGTTAAATCATCATGTGCTGAACATATCCGTTTGGCCCGGGTGGCAAGACTGAATGGTGGAGACCTCTTTGTGAATGAAGGATGGCTGCTATGGTAGTGGAGGTATTGTTGGTGATTGGTGGGTTTTATATATACAGTGGTGCGAATTTGGTTTGTTTTCAAGATTCACATCAAGGAAGGTAAGACTATGCTGTTATTTATTGTGGGTGAAGTATAAGAGGCTGAATTTTGAGATTATCTAGAAAGATGTCCAAAGATTCTTCGGAGTGAGGCCAGATCATGAAAATTTCATTAATGTAGTGATGTCATTGATAGGGTTTGATGGGCTGAGAATGTAGAGAGCGTTCTTCTAGTAGTCCTGTGTATAGATTTGCATATGAAGGAGCCATGCGTGTCCCCATAGGTGTGCCCTTTATCTGTAGGTAGTGTTTGTATAGAAAACAAAAGTTGTTAAATTGAAGGATCTTCCTAGCCAGCTCCACCATGAAAGACGTGGTAGGTTTGGACCCAGGAGGTCTGCGCTCTAAGAAATGATCCATTGCCAACCCGACATTCCATGCACATGAGGAAAGTTAGTGTGACCCTTCAATTTAACAACTTTCATTTTCTAGACAAACACTACTTACAAATAAAGGGCACAGCTATGGGTAAACGCATGGCTCCTTCATATGCAAATCTATTCATGGGACTGCTAGAATAACACTTTCTACATTCTCAGCCCATCAAACCCTATCAATGGTTCACTACGTAAACAAAATTTTCATGATCTGGCCTCACTCTGAAGAATCCTTAGCCATCTTTTTAGACAACCTCAACAAATACAGCCCCTTAAACTTCATCCACAGACCACAGAAATAGATAACATGTGTAAAACCATTAGTAGAGCACAATGCTGATATTTAAGCCTCAACCTCCTCATCAACACAGTATATTACTAGTTTGAAGCCTCAGACAGATCATGTGACCATCTGCCCATAGACCTATTATCATAGCAGAGTGCTGGTTTTAGCCCCCACACCCCTCATATTTTTTTATATGAAGAAAGGTTAACTTACCTCCTCGATCCATTCCTCCTCGCTGGCCACTCCCCTCTCTGGGCCCCCCACGCTTGTAGCCACCACTACCACCTCGATAGTTGCTGTTGCCATAGTTGTCGCGTTGTTGGTAGCCGTTCTGCTGCTGATAATAATTACCACCACCGCCTTCACTGCGTTCTCGATAGTTATAACCTATTTACAAGAACAAATCATTATCAAGGATACGGGTGTAGATAAATGGTAAGAAATTTATAGGTACCAACACTTGAGTAAAAACTAATAGGAATGTGCGGATATTCAAAAAATTTCTAATATCAATTTCTGAATTATTCATATAAAACCTTCAAATATTCAACTCTAAAATTTGAATTGTTTGTGTATTTTAAAATACCTAACCCCATATATTGGTTCAGTATATTTCCCTCGACCTTTTAATAGCTATTATTATTAGAAGTGATGTGTATTTCAGTTATTTTAAATATTTACATTACTTTATTTGTTCACTAAAACTAAAAAATCATTACAAAATTTCATCTTGTTAGCTGTCATCTTGCTGATTTTATTATGTGTTGACACTACAAAACGTAGTAATCTTAGACTTGGCATCAAAATATACAGATACATTTAATATGTATTGCTGAATGTGTTCCCTATAAGTAATATCTAATCTTGTGCAGTCTAGTAAAGTAGTAGAAAGTTCAACACTTTTTTTTGTGCTATTAGTGTTTCATTAAGTTCAAAGCGAAGTAATTGTTAATAACTTTTGTCTATGATGTTCTTTATATTTATTTTGCTTTGAATCGATATGGCATAATTTTTCAAAATGACTAATTTCCATCATTTAAAAAATTATATTGAATTATTAATTTCATTCACATTTAAAGTATTAGCATTCACATGGATTATTATTATTATTAGCACCACGTCTTGCTACCAGTTTGGGTTATACGCACTTACGCTAATGTGTAATGGTAGGGCGATTGTGAGATGAAATGGAGTACCTACAGTTTAATGTGGAATCCGAACAACAGTGGAGGCCTGGCATTCCCCACATTCACAAGTTGTGATTAATACACGACTTGTCAGAGGTGAAAGAAGGGTTTGGTAATCAAATAAATCTGTGCCGAGACCAAGGATTGAACCCTGGACCCCAGCTCAGAAGTCCGACACCTTACCCCTAGACCGCCAGGTCATCCTTACATGGAGATCTTTCTTGAAGGAATTTAGTAAAATAACCTAAGGAAATTTAAAATTAAGCTATCTTGCTGATTAGTTAATTAATTATTAATGAGGTTGGACTTTTAATTCTTTTTATATGTAAGTTCTCACTAAACTAATAGCAATGGATTAATATTTTGTATTTCATGCTATTTTTAACAAGCTATTTCCAAAATTTTGTATAAATCTATTTTTTTATTATTATTAAAGTTTAGCCTGAAATTTGTAAACCTTAGTTAACATAGATTATATCTAATAAAATAGAACATATTTTTTATAAATAATTTTCTGTCCAACATGACATGTTAATTTTAATGTAAGTTTTGAATTTCAGTGAAAATATCTTTCACAAGAGTCAAAATTTTGCCGACAATTTACAAATTATATTTACAAGTGAGTAATACTGATATTTGATTAACTATTTAAATTTAAAATGATTTGTAAACAAGTGTTAAGCGATAGTGCACCTTAGAGTGTCCTGGCAACAAACACATTTTTATATACTAATGTTGTTATAAATTATAAAAAAAACAATAATGGGCAGATGCCAATGACTTAGAAATTTGTGAAAACAATGTGAGAAGACTGTAAAGTGATGTAATATAAATGAGAGGGAAGGAAGCCCTGAAAGGATAGTAAAGTTAGACCTTGATAAAAAAAACTTCTTTCATTTTGTCACAAACTCTTCACATATCAATCTTATGATCACTTTCACAGTTAGTCACTTTTTTAACTTTCAAAAATATTTTTTTTATATTAGAGGAAAGCGCAACCAAAAAATGAAAGTTATATAATTAATTAGAGAGAAGTTGAAACTTGCAATGGTGCCACTGGATAAAACAGTTGATTAAAATTGGTATAAATAAAATTAAAATAAATAAAATATAAAAACAAATATTTATACATTAAAAAATAGCTTAGGTTCAAATCGGGGAGTGGTCTGATATTAGAGTTTGTATTGATGAGCTCAAGGATGGTTGCAGTTAACTGTTAGAAATAATCCAAGTATTTTGATGTTATAGCAGGAGTCTAAGTATTTACTGTGGACAACACCCACACAAAATGGGAACTTCCAGATGTGGGGTAACCCTGTTAGTATTAATTTAATGTATCTACAGTAAATTTTGTTTATTATGAAAAAGAATTCTTTAAGGACATTTCATAACAAGCATTCCACAAAATATAGGAAATGTATAAAATGGCCACCACCCTGGTACAAAAAAAGTAAATAATTGAGGAACATTGATCTAGATTAAAAGTCAAGAACTTTCCCTTGAAATCCTAGTAGGAAGTATGCTCATTAATACTTACTGCTGCGATCATTCTGATATCCACCGTTGCCTCGGTCATTTTGGTAGCTGCCCCTACCTCGGCCCCCAGAATAACCGGTGCCTCCTCGTGAACCCCCACCCCTGTTTGAACGACCCCTGCCACCTCCATAGTTGCGAGGGCCTTGAGTGATGTAACCTGAACATGACAAATCAAATATAGCTTTTATTAACAGGGCAGTCACTAAAAGTCTAAAACAAAGTTACAGCATAATTCCTGGTTGTCCAAGTTAAAAATCTTCACTTTACTGATTCTTTAATTGACACGCAGTTAAATTTTAGTATGATTTACAACTAAGATTTGTAGTTTTTATGTTACATAATAGATACATGCAATAGATTTTCTGATGAATAGCAAGTTGAAATTCCATTAAAAAATTTGTTTTAGTTACATATTCATTGAGAATTAGCTTCTCATCCCTTGAAAGCCTGAAGGTAAAGGTGCAATCTCCAAAGTTCAAACAATCACAGCAAGAATTGAAAAGTTACTTGTTTGAAAGAGACACTAAAATGGGGTGTTCATTTTAAACATCATTAAAAATATCTTCAATGAAGTCCAAGGTCTAAGGTCCCTGTGGGTGAGCCAAAGTGTGAAAGAATATGTCACATGAAAAATATCAATATGATGGAGAAAATATCTAAATGAGGAAATAGATCAAGGCTTCTGTTAAAATACTGTTCCAGTGCAAGTCATCTCCTAATAGTTCCACAGCTTTGCAAACTAATTGGTAGGATGCGTGAGTCAGGGTTCTTACAGATATATGAAACATAAATTTAAGGACTTTTCAAGGACTTTTTAAGGACCAAAACTTATTTCTCGTACTGCCAAAAGCTAAACATGTCAATAAAAAAAATTATAAACTGTACCAAATTTTAAATAGATGGAAAACAATAACGTTTCACTAAATTTAATAAACAAAAAGGACTATAAAATATTAATCTAACTTTTTTGTCACTTACTTTACTCTCCTTAGTTTATTGTTTAGTGCAGTCATTCTAGATTCAGAATGCCACAAGGTGAGTATGGAATTCATATTTTAACAATGTTTTCTGCTGGCACATGCTTTTCATTTACATTATTTTATATACAGGAGTCAATGCATGAATGTTTGTACTAACTATAATTAAAATCTCAGTTTTTTATAGGTCCTAGAATCAGTAGAACAAGTAACAAACACTTTAAACAAAAAAATATTGGGCCAAATAACATTTAAATGTTTTTATATTCATTTAACCTATCAGATAGCTGCTTGTTAATGTCAGCCAGTGCAGCAGTTTTCTCTCTGGCTGTTCTTCTGAAACTGTTAGACTTCGACACAAATGTTAGATTTCCTGTTGTTTCTGCTTGCTCTGACAGTCTATCAGCAGATTTGGTAAGTGTGTCAACATCAGCTTGAAGCCTTTGTTTTTTTTCTTTGAGTTCATCTATTTCTTCTGTGAAACTTTTTCTTTTTGAATTCTTCAGTGCAGTTTCTTTCCCTCTTCGATTCGCCTCCAAATAACTTTGCCACTTTTGACGTGCACCAGCAACTGAGATAACCATGTCTTTGGTGATTTCAATATTAGTAACACCACCGACTGATGCAATTTGTTGACAAATTATTCGCTGTGCAATGAGTGTGCGCTGTTGCATATTTTCCACTTCTATTTGCTTGTTTACAGAAAAACCTCTCTCAACTGCTGCTTGACCATGTGATAGAATAAGTACCATCTTCATCACACACCACAATTTGTCATATTTTGTTCTAGGCTTTGCACAAGCACAGAACAGTGACTCCAAACAGTTTGTCCCAGGCTTAAAATTTTGAAATTCAGAAGAAAAGCCAAACTCTGCAATAAATTCTTTATATGATGAAATTAATGCATCACATTCAGTTTCCTGAAGTCTTTTTGCTTCCACTAGTATCTTAAGCACTGACACAAACTTGGTTGCACAGTTAGTATCCACATTCATATCTCGAGGATCCATACAACTAAGGTTTCTCACAATTGAGTACTGTAATGGGCACTTATGCAAGATTTTCTTTACTGTTTCGATAAGAAAATCACGACATTCCATTCGTACTTGAAGAACATCCTTTTCTTTGACAATTTTTTTGTGGAGCAAATTCTTGACTCTGTTTTCTGCAGCGAATCCCAAGTTTACTTTGGTCACTGGCAGCTGGTTTTCTTTTTTCCCAACTTCAACTTTAACCAGTTTGTTACTGGTAGTTGCTTTATTTATTTCATCTTCTTTAATGAATCTCTCCATTAAGTTTCTAAGCATTTTCAACATGTCTCTTTCCAAAAATGGAAGCATTGGCGCATCAGTTTGGTACATTGTCAAAAAAGGTTCTACTTGTTTTGCAATTGACTGAAATATTAATAGCTTTATAGGAGTCAATGCATCAATGGTCGCTTCTTTCACAACTGTAAAGGATTTGGTGTTTGGATTGGGAAGTTTCTTGACAGTAACTAACTGCACATATTTAGTTACATGAGGCCACATTTCAAGAGCACGTGTTACAACATTTGAATTTTCAACCCATCTTATGGAACAAAATTTTTTGGGGAAGACACTACTATCAGTTACTTTCATGTAATCTTCTCTTCTCGCTGGTGTGTCCTTAAATAAGTAATAGAGGCTAGATAAGACTCGCTCCACATCCCAGGTTGATGATAATGAGCCATGCTTAAAAGCACCATGAATGATATGAAGCCCACAACTGCCGGTATGAATTACTGCCATGTTTGTGTCTCTATTCAATTGATCACACACCAGGTCATAAAATTTCCAATTGACATTTGGACCATCCATGGATAGTTGCAGTAGAGATTGTTTCGGAAGGCCAATTTCAGAACTCAACTTTTCAAAGGAAGTGAACATATCTTCTGCAGTAGCATGGCCCAGGAAATCTGAATGGATGTAACAAGACTGCACTTTATCTGCTTCCCAGTGGCGAATATGGTAATCTAACTGCTTCTCCTGAAGCTTTCTGTTGAGGCTTTCATCGAATAACAAAACATATGAATCTTGTTTCTTAACCTTCTCCATAAGTGCAGACTGAAAATAAGGAGCAATGCCAAAACAACATATATATGCACATTTAGTTTCCCCCAATGAAAAACTTTTTGCAATTCCACTGTCTAAAAACATTTTTTTGAATAATAGTCCGATATCTTCACATGATTTGTATGAATAGTGACTGCTGCATACTTTCAGGGCCCAAATAATTTCGGCCTTTAGAGTTTCCTGTCCAGTTAAGAAGGAGCTTACTATCTGCTGTCCTTGTGGTACTGGTCCTGAATCAGTAGCCACAGAACTCGAAGATTGCTCTGGTTGTGTAGCACC
The DNA here is from genome assembly GCA_039000515.1 of Timema cristinae. Taxonomy (NCBI): domain Eukaryota; kingdom Metazoa; phylum Arthropoda; class Insecta; order Phasmatodea; family Timematidae; genus Timema; species Timema cristinae. The sequence continues at coordinate 46,925,734 of JBCFYV010000012.1, forward strand.
GATAAAATAGTGAATTCCAAAAGGGTTTTTTTTACACGCAAGACTACAATGTTTTTTCCCATTCATGTGACTTGTTAACGCAGACACCCCCATCTTGGCAATGTCAAATACTGAAGAGCATATGCTACATCTGGCTTTGTTCCTGTCTGGCACTTTTACAAGCCATTTATTAAATTTGGGGTTGTGTAACCACAAGTCATTGAAGGTACAGTTCCCCGGCATATTGGCACGTAAATAAAAACAAAACAAAAGGCGATTTCCTGCCTTTACGTAGCACACGGTATTAAAAGTTACAAAAAAAATCCATTCAAGAATAATGAAACAACAGTTTATTTATCCATGGCAGATTACTTGCTATCACACTTCAATAAAACTTTCGTGTGGAAATAAACACAGCAGTAACGAAGCAAAATGAACCAGTACTTAAAGATTTCCAAAGATTTCCATAGAAATAAAACGTATTAAGATAAAACAAACTACCATCTAAACAGTGTGTAGTAAACACAAACTTTCACGGGATAATGTTTACATACACCAAAATGGCGCAACCATAGATAATAGAGTTATAGAATGGCAACTCCCTGTAGTATGGCTAGAACAGGAATTTGAGCGCTAAGACGGATGAAAGATGAACTAATAGCTATCGGTGGGCATTTTAGTGCAAAACTGTAACTATAGGTACTTAAAGTGTTAATAGGTAGTCGTAAACCTTCAAAGAATTATTAAAAATGATGGTTTTAAAGAAACTTATAAAAAAAATGGCGAATGCACAGGAATTGAGTTTTTAAATATAGCAAATTAGAGAAAAAATCGTATTTCATCGAGAGTAGCGCTAATGCGTTTGCCAGAGAAGTTAACACTGTTTCTTCTTGCCCCTATAGAGATCCAAAACCATGGGATGATGACGTGAAAAGATCATAAATCAAACAAAAGAAGCGGGGAGAGTAGCGGAGAGTAAAGTAAACAGTAGACAACAGCTAACACTTGATCAGAGCATACGCTAGATATTTCATGCCCCAGTGCATCTTAAATCACGGTCTTTACAGCCATTATTCCCAACCATTTCAAAAATAAATACTGAAATCTGGAAATTCCAGGACTTTTCAAGGCCCAGAGTAACTTAAGGACTTTTCCAGGCCTTAAACAGACACACATTAAATTCCAGGTCTTTCAAGGACCGTACGAACCCTGGTGAGTTAAGTCTTCACAGTATTGTACGTGAATATTCTAATTAAATAGGACCTTTGATGACATGGAGCCACATTCTCAAATAACAGCCCATTGTGTTGTATGGCCAACAAGTGAATTACTTTTGCATTTTTCTAACGACCAAATTGTTGAGTGAAACATATCCAAACAAGCAAGGTTCCACATTCAAACTACTGAAAAATTATCTCTAATATTATGGGATGAGTTTGATGTCGCATGGTACCCCAAGTGTAGATAAAGATAGAACTCGGATATCTCAAAAGCAACTGTGTGTTTGTAGGAGGCATCATTGTATTGTTTTCAGGAGACAAACTTTACCGGTCATTTAGAGTCACTACAGGTGACGAGGCTTGAAAAGATCCTACATATACTCAAGACATCGTGAAAGGTTGCTATCAAATAGGAGACTAAAAAACAGGTTTCCCTCCAGGAGATAGGGTTGCGATGCTAAAATCCCATGATTCCATCAGACTGCCTTTCCAGTTTAAATTTCTGCAATTTCCCACCAAGGTTAGTATTGTGATGACTGATGACCATCAACAAACTGCAAGGACAAACCCCAAGGTGGAGGCATTGATCTCCGCATCGAGTGTTTCTCCCATGATAGTTTTAGCAGCAGCCTGTAACTGCTAGCTCCTGATTGTGACACCACCAACATTGTTTACAAAGCTGTGCCTTAAATTTTGTTGCTTTATTTCATTTAACTAACACAAATATTTTGTGTGTCTAATCTTAAAACGGAAATTACTCTGCAATTAATTTTTCAGCCTAAAGATATGTTATCCATTCTAAAGTTTTCATCATGGTAATCTCTATCTGATATGTTGAGTGATTTCTTCTCTTTGCATGGAATTAAAAACTCATATTAGAAACATTATGATTTGAACAATAATGGTTTTTAAACCAATATTAACGCGAATGAAGCTGCAAGCAAAACCTAGTACAATATAAGCAAATGCGCAGATTTGAAACTTGAATCATAAATCTAGATTTGAATCTTAGAAATCTAGTAAATATAAGAGGTTTACTTTTCTAAAATAATTCTCCAGTTGATATAAAACAGAAATAGTTTTAAGTCCTGTGTGAACTTACCATCGCCCTGCCCACTAGAGGCAGTGCTCCAATCATTGTTGCTTTCTGCCGGCTTACACCAGTCCTGATTTTCAGTGTTCCAGTCACCCTGGTTATCAGTGGCAGTGTTCCAATCGCCCTGACTGTCCGCAACAGCGTTCCAATCAGAGGCCTCAGTTTCAGTCTTACTCCAATCATCTGCAGCAACTTCAATAGGCACAGAGGTAGTCTGTTCAGGAATTTGTTGGTGCTCAGATGGATCCTATGAAGAGGAGACACCATAAGTGACCTAGTTAATAGGGATGTGTGAGTACTTGTAAATTTGAGTTTAAGTCACTTTCTAGTAGCTGTTCAAAATCGGCTCTATTTTCCAAAACTGGAAAATTTTAGTGTATTTTAGATTTTGATCAACTCAATAAAAAAAATTAAAACTCAAAAAATGTTAAGTAGCTTGAAATTTCAAAGTTTAATTAAGTATCAGGTTCTGCAAAGTTTTAGTTCAATTTTTGTCATTTTGTGTTATTATGTACATCACAAACTAATGTTTACATGACAAAAATAATTAATGTATCAGCTTAGGATGAAATATATTATACATGTTCGCAATATATCATTTTGTAAAATATATTTAATACCAACAGCCATAAAGATTATATACATTCATTACTGTTTCCAGCCTGTGGCATTGGTTAGTTTTTTTATCAAAGCCATATATTTTCCACTATCGGCTGGCTAGACCTGTCGTAGCTTCCTACGGTATCTAGGTATGTAACCTAAATATATATTCCCAATATTAAACATTCTTTTTTAATATTCAAACTTTGATTTGGCTTCAAAATATTTTTTACTATTCGATTAGACTTTCTGTGGTGGTAGATAAAAATACACAACTACAAATCTGTTAAAAGTTCAGGGTTGCTCTTAATGTTGTAATATAAAATTCTTTGTTTCCAGAGAGAATTTTCATTTTTTGCAAAAGTATTAGAGCAGGTGTGTCAAACTCATTTGATCTTAAGGGCCACATTGAACCTTTTAAATGTTATCCAAGTGTCTTATTTTTCTTTGCAAATCTCCTTTTTTCTCCCTTTTATGTTTTTTGTTTCCTCTTTAAGAAGTTGTGTGCGGATTTCACACTCCCTCCTGATGAGTTCGAATATATTATTTTTATTTAGCACCGCATCTTACTACCCGTTCGGGTTATACACTTTAAGTACTAATACGCTTTTGGATTAGGAATTGGGAAGGTTGAGTTAGAGAGAGTGAACCCGCATTTGTGTAGAGGGAGAGTGGAAAACCATTTAGGAAAAACCACCCCTAGTTCACCCGACCGAGATTTGAACCTCAATCTCCCCATCCTTAGCAGTCGAACTCAACACGAAAAGTGTGTTAGGCAACTATGCCACCGAGGCAGGTAAGAGTTCTAATAAAAGGAAACCTAGCCTGGGGAATTGGGAGGTTGGTGGTTATGATCGACTTTCTTCCAAGCAAATGTCTACCGGTTAAAGATTGTCAAAAAAATTGTGTTTTGTGTTGATTTTTACAAATAATTTTTTTTACCTGTAATAGTAAACCCAAATATATTAAACTAGATAATGACAAATAATCAATATCAATCAATTTTGTTACAAAGAACAATACTAAGGAAGAAAAAGAAACTATCCACATTTTCCACATGCACAATTAATTTGGTAAACTAATAATATATGTATATAACAAAACCAAAAGTACTCATTACTGTAATAAATAATAAAGTTTACATGTCAACCCATGCAAAAAGAGTTCAATAATGTGGAGAAAGATATGTAAAATAAAAATACTTATAAGCAAACTTTTGTTCAGGTATTTCATAGTTTTTGATCAACTATTTTGGCAATTGTGGTGGCTCAGCATAATTATTCATAGGATTTCACAAAACAAGTACATACTAAAACAAAAAAAAAAATCTGTAAAACCACATTGAGAAAAAACAAACACAACATGTAAGCACCCACTAAGTTAGAAGAGCACAATTAAAATCTTCAATATCAAAATAGTGGACAGGCCTATTATGTGATGTAAAATTCAAGTTTTAGATGTGTCAAAAATCTTTCAAAACCAAATAACACTATTTTAGAGTACATTAATAGATTCTAATTATATCATTCATTAAAATAAATAGCCAGTGCATTAGTAAATAGCATTTTATAATCTTAAATATTATGGAGGTTTAAACAAAAATGTCATATTATAAAATCATTAATTGTTTATGTCAATGTTAAGTTGACAGCTTAAGGTGGAATGGAAGGGTACACAAAAAAAGCCAAATGTTTTTGCAGTTTTTATTGAAAAACTTTTTTGGCCAAAATACATAAATTATTGCTTCAGTACAGACAGAGTTTTTATTATTATTATTATTAGCACCGCGTCTTACTACCCGTTCGGGTTGTACGCACTTACGCTAATGTGTAATGTTAGGGTGATTGTGAGATGAAATGAAGGACCTACAGTTTAACGTGGAATCCGAACCACGGTGGCGGCCTGGCATTCCACACATTCACAAGATGTCTTGTCAGAGGTGTAGGAAGGGTTTGGAAATCAGATAAATCTGTGCCGGGACCGAGGATTGAACCCCGGCCGCCAGCACCAGACAGAGTTTAATTTTCTTCACTTGCTGATCTCAATAGTTGTTGAATATCTGTCATGAGCATGGAGGAATCATCTAACAAACTTTTTAAATGAAGAGAAAAAGTTGTCATTAAATTCCAGGACACTCTTAAAAGATATTTTAAAAATATGAGGTCACCATGTGAACAAAATTAAATTCTATGTTCGTAATAAAGCAATATTTTATTTATTTTATATTAAAAAAATGCCCTGAAAAACAACAAAAACACTGGCTTTTTCTCACGTCCCCTTTCATTCCACCTTAGATATCAACGTTAACAATGATAATATATTATAATCTCAGATACAATGAAAAGTGATATATTTAAAATAGATTGTAAAACACATGGTAACAGTAGTTTCCAGTAAATTAACAGCAAAATTGTTTTAACAAACAGCTAGGAGAGGAGCTACATGCTGGTTGCAACAAAGGGCCATTAAAAAAAATACTTCCCCACTCACTAAATATTAAAGTGATGGTCCATTTTCCTTTTGAGCTGACCTTTGCACTGGCAAAGGGAATAAGAAATACTCCCCTAACCTTAGATTGTGACTGGTGGTTGCAAACAAGTAGTTTAAAATAATATTTTAGTAAAGCTAAAATTAAACTTGATTAATGTCATAAGAAAATGAAATAGTTTAAAATGAAAATGTAAATTTTATTATATATTTTTTTCTAGGAGGGTGTGAACTTCTCAAGTATTTTGATGAAGGTTGATTTATGGAATAAATATATGTGTCAAAAAAAGAAGCAAAAATTGAGTAGAGAAACAATGGATGATTGCAGCGACTTTTGGTAAGTTCACAAGTTGATTGACACAAAAAGGTTGCCAACCCTTGATTTAGAGAAATACTTTTTATTCTCAAACCTATATTTTATATTACAATAAACGTGCCATTTAGACATTATCCTTATAAGTTTCTGTTTTATAAAACAATATGTATGGGCCCTCGAATCCTCAAGGATATTCTAGATTCTAAGATTTGAGAAAAATATCAAATTCGAAACTCATCCCAAGGAAAAAATATATATATTTATTCAAGTAAAATTTGTTTTTAACTTTAATCTCAGTTTTCAGAACCTATTATAATTATAGGATGAATTTTGAACTTTAATCTTTAATACTACTTATTCAGTTTTCAGAACCTATTATAATTATAGGATGAACTTGACAACCAGGACCCAGACTCGTAATTTAACATTTGAATATGTTAAATGTTTTAGTGAATGAAGTAATTGTATTATATTTGGAAGGTGTAATAAAATATAATACCATTACCTCTTAATGCAAAAAAGCGATTTTCCTTAAAGAGATACATTAGTAAATGAATTATAAGAAAGAATGTTAACATTTAGTTACCATTTGTATTTTCTCTTATCCTATTATAATTATAATCATAACAATTCCAAGATTAGGATTTGAATTTAAGATTCAAAGATAAAGGGGAAATTCGAATTTTACCCAACCCTACTAAAGAGCTAATATGGCATACACACGTTTTTCTCAAGGACATATGGTTATATTACAGCAAAAGTGTTCACTTTCGCCTATTAAAATTGTTTTGCATTTCAGCTAAAATATCAAAAACTTATATTCCAAACTTGCAAAACAATGAAAGTATATTGGAGTAAGATTTCCATGAATTTTAAAATAATGGTGATATAAAAATACTATAAATCAAGTTGAGCGTATTAAACACTTTTTAAAGCCCAAGTTTCAATAAATAAAGTTCATAATTTTTAAAGTGATTTTGAAAAACTTAATCAAATGAGGGTCATCCTTGTTCAGAGGTTGTTTTCTTTCCTTAACACATATATTATCAAAAATTTATAACAAATATATCACTTTTAGGATTTAAGATAGTAATAAAAAATGTGTTGACATCTTTAAGAAACAAAATGTATACTTTATAAGAATCACACATAATTATTTCATTTTACTTAGGGATATCAAACTCGTTTCTTTCTGGTATAGAAAGAATGTCTTAATAAAACCAGTTTTAATACTTATATTCTTAGCTGTATAACTCCCTTAAGTTCTGGAATTCATATAGGAAAGAAAAAATTCAAAATTGGGTAAAAATAGCACTTTCCACAAAAATTACAAAACATTTGTTACAAATAAAGAGATAAACAAATATGTACACAATACTAAACATTCATTGAGTGAAAATAAGTTTTCCTAAATGGGATAATTCAAACTAAAAGAAGATGACCCATAATATTTCATCATGTTTTTCCAAGTTAATGATCTTATTAGAAGCACAAAGTAAAATATCATACAAAAGTATAGAGCAACATTTTTACCTCTGTCATTAGCGATTTAAGAACTAAAAACATGTTCAACTCAAGATTAAAACCTAAAATTTAGAAAAAGTGTGAAGTATAAGAAAACATAGAAGTCACTTCAATTAGAACATGCGCCAGGGACTGTAAGAGAACAAACAAAAATCTCTAGCTTATACACCATGAATAAGTAGAAGGAACAAATCTGATAGCCAAAAAAACTAGACAGATGATATTTAACATTTGATGTTTTTGTAGATGGGTTTAATCCACTTTGTGTCAAATCTGAATCTTAGAAAACATTATATATATGAGAGATCACTTTTAATAACCCCCCCCCCTCCCCCCTATTATGATTTTGTTCACCTTATTCTTTAGTTGCTAGATGAAACTTAATAATAATAATAATAATAATAATATTATTGGCACTGCATCTTACAACCATTTCAAGTTATACGCATTTACGCTAATATGTAATGGTAGGGTAATTGTGAGATGAAATGGAGGACCTACAGTTTAAAGTGGAATCTGAACCACTGGTGGATGGTTTGAATTCCACACATTCACAAGTTGTAATTAATACAGGTCTTGTCAGAGGTGAAGGAAGGGTTTGAAAATCAGATAAATCTTGGCAGGGACCATGGATTGAACCCCGGACCCCCAGCACTGAAGTCTGACACCTTACCCGTATACCAAGATAAAATAGAAATAATAACTTGATGTTACTGTTTTATTTATTAGAATGTTTAGTATAGTAAGTCTAGTTTGGTGTATGGTTGTTAGGTCCATTTTATAATCATCATCTTCTTAGGTTCTCAACTGGGGGGTTGGTTTGCTGCAGTAATTATTACAAGACACTTTGGGCTAAACCCCACCAAGCATTATAATAAATCCAAATTATAATAATCCCAAAACAAATGAGTAAAAAAACATTTTTTTTTTTGTTCAAGAAACTCAGGGCTTTTCCAATTAAATAACACAGTTCTTTTTCCTCTTTTAGAAAGTTGTGTTACGTGTTTCACAATCCCTCCTGATGAGTTTAGTAAGAGTAAAACCTAGGTCAAGAGATGGAGAGGTACCGATCAATTTTCTTAAAAAAAAAAACATGATCTTTTTGTCCAATGGTAGCAGTGTAAGACTGTGTTGTTCTTTCCAATGTAAAAGTAATTTCGTGTTCATTCCTTTTATGTTTTGTATCCACCCTTCCTATACCTTCTTCCAAATATTATAAAATTACCACATAAAAAGAAAAGTTTTCCTTATAGAAAGAGATAGGTCAAATTAAATTTTTTAAGTTATTTCATAATCTGAATACTCATCACTTGCCTCATCAATAAAATTATCACCTGCTTAATGGGTACATAGTTAAAGGTCTAAGGCATCACTATCGCATTAGACTAGATTGCCAATGACAAGATATTGAGGTTCGAATCTCAGTCAGATGTATGGAGGATGGTTTTTACAAAATAGTTTTTCACACTCCTTCCAGACAAATGTGGATACACTTCTAAAACAACCTAATTTATCACTAGATCATTAATGTAATTATACTTATAAAATAACATGTCCTGACTGACTGACTGATTCATCATCGCCGAGCGCAAACTATCAAGGCTACAAGCATGAAATTCGGACTGTATATTCATTTTGTTATGTAGGCACCCACTAAGAAAGGATTTTAGAAAATTCCACCCCAAAGGGGTCAAAATAGGGGATGATAATATGTATGAAAGTCTGTCATTTTGAAAGTTACATAAACAAAATTTTGTATTTCGGTTATTGACGTAAAACAAATAAATACGTGTTTCAGGAATTTTGGAAATTTTATTTAATAAGGGATGAAAAAGGGGGTGAAAGTTTGTATCGGACTTGCATTATTTTTGATCTGAGGTCAAGTTATGGTCATCAACGTAACGTAATATTTTAAATTAATCTGTAAATACATATGTATATTTTCATATTTGTATATAATCAACTTCCATGCGAGCAAAGACGCAGGCAACAGCTATCTAGTTAGTACATATGTGAATAACCTTAACAGGTAGTAAGTTGTGGTGAAAAAAAAATTGTCTTCTTAAAGCCTATATTATAGTAGACAATTTAAATAGTTTGTTGTCAAGACAACAAGACACTAACATTTTAAGAAGCCTATCTTTGAAATTGAACATTTTTGGGTAGGGCGTAAATTGGGTCAAAATTAAAATCATAAAAAGTTTCATGCAGATATACAGGTTTGGTGAAGTTAACTCAACCCTGAAAATAAGTTTCACTAGTTTGGAAATTAAAGGGCTTGAGGCTTCTTCTAGTTTAAAAAAAAAGTTGACCTGTCTATGAGTTTTAACATGGTAACAATTAGTATAGGTTAGTGTTGTTTTAAAACCTATCAAGTTTTAACCAATAATGGCAAATCTGGATAAAGCTAGAAATTTCATAACACAAAAATGTATATTTTATGTGGGTGAGTGCATTAAAATAAGAAAGCTTTTAAATTGAAACCCACAGGTTCATTAATTTTTGGTGTATTGGTCAGTATACAATTCTTTCTTAAGAAGTCTTAGAAATATTTTTGGCAGAGGCAAATAAAAATTAATGTGAAGTTTTTAATAATATAAATGAACCAAATCAACTGTTGAAACCACCACTACATGACTTATAAATAGGGATGGGATCATGGAATCAATGAACATCTCAAATCTTACTGGAATTTGTTTTAGAGCTCTTATACTACTATCGTGGGAATAGTACAACAAAATTAGAGAACAAACTTAAAAACCTGACCGAAGACCATTAATTTGCCACTTAACCGGATATATGAATGTTATAATATATAGCTTATAAAAAAAATTGTAACACTTAAGTTAATACTTCTATTTTATATAGAAACTCAGGAATGAACACGATAAAGCAAATCTTTTGTTTTCTATGATTCAAATTCGTTCAAATGAAGATTTGGATTTATAAAATTAGTGGATATAACTAATCTGTTGTTTCAATATGATATACACGGCAAGGAAGAAGCTAGGAGTGGAGCAGGGGTACACCAAAGAGTAGAGAAACAACCAAGCTGTGAGTACAGAAGGCCCACTCACAGGTATGTTTTGCTGAATATTTTCATAGCCTGCCAGAGTCTGCGGCTGCTGTTGCAGGCCATAAGAGATGGTCTGTTGTTGCGCTTGCGAGGCGTACGTAGGCACCTGGCCACCATAGCTCTGTTGCAGTGGTGCCGTGGGACTAACAGATCGATGGGAAGGGGGCATAGGGATGGGAGGTGGAGGTTCATAGTAGGTGACACAAAGGCTGGGATATGGGGTTGAGGGATTTCATTTGATGGCTGATAGACAACCTATAAGAAGCCACATATTCGCCATTACAAACAACATTTACTGGCTGACCTGGAAACTCATTAATTACACAGACACTTTGGTACTTTTTGTATCTTTAAACTTAAATTTTTCTTTTACCTCAAATGAGTCCTTAGCGCATGTTAAAACTCATTAGTTATTTATCTCATGTTTCATAAAAGAAATTAAATCAAAAATTCACATTTGGAATTTTTATCATTTATCAATCAGTTAAATTAACTCCAGTGTTTGAACCCTTTTAGTGCCAAACCTATTCCAGAATTCACGCATGAAGAGTGCCAGAGGCCTGATAAGTTTTGTGTGTGAAGAGTGTCAGAGGCCTGTTAGGTTCTGTGTGTGAATATTGCCAGTTATTTACTCATTTTTGTAAAGGTATGCAAGAAAATTCACCAAACCTTTATTTATGTCACGATTATTTTGATTTTTATATCATTTTAATCTGTATGTATTGTTAATAAATTGATACAAGTTAATTAAAATTATTCAATTTCTAAATTTTAAATTTAATTTTGATTTTTTTAAATAGTTAGTTGTTTTCAAAACTAGGTAGGCTAATTAACCTATTTTAAAAATATGATAGAAACATTTCATATTATTTTATTGTAGTGCATTTAGTTTTATACAATAAAATAAAGTTTTTAATATATATATATGGTTTAAATAGAATTACAGAATTAGTTTTTTATATCCTACATTAGTATTTTTGGTCTGTAATTGCTTAACTTACAGCTAGATTTATTATATTGTTTACCTAATGAATAAATATTTAGGCCTACACATAATGAATGTTTTTCAAAAAACCTTTTATAATGAGTTATTTTTTAACATATTATATAAATTTATAAAGTCATTATGCCTATTTACTTACATTGTAAAGAATTTTTTTTATTCACATTACATTACATGAAAATCTAAATAGTATATTTTTCTAAACTCGGAACAATTTAGCCCTACATTTGAAAATTGTTTACAAAAATATTTACATCAGTATAAATGTTAGCCACACTTATGTTTTTCCATGCAGCTCAAATGTAAACCGATGCTGCAATTAGCACATTAAGTACGTGACTGTCCCATTGTAAATGTACTAAATTACCAGTTACAAAACAACTATTTACGAGTGAATTTTGTTGCCAAGCTTATATAAAATAATAGAAGAATATCTTCTTTTTCAGGTGATATATGGCACTACTACACTATCTATCAGGTAAAGCAAGAACTAGCGCAAATCTGGATAGCCGACCTCATTAGAGCGTTGCCGATCAGATCGAAAGTGGTACTTTTAACGGTAGTAGACGGAGCCAATCAGATCGGAATGTGGCACTTTTAGGATAGTAGGCGGAGCTGATCAGATCAGAATGTGGCACTTTTAGCGATAGTAGGCAGAGCTGATCAATCAGATTGTGGCACTTTTAGCAATAGTAGGCAGAGTCGATCAGATCGCTCGTGGCACTTTTAGCGATAGTAGCAGAGCCAATCAGATCGCCTCATGGCACTTTTAGCGATAGTAGGCAGAGCCGATCAGATCGTCTCATGGCACTTTTAGAGATAGTAGGCAGAGCCGATCAGATCGGCTCATGGCACTTTTAGCGATAGTAGGCAGAGCCGAACAGATCGTCTCGTGGAACTTTTAGCAAAAGTAGGCAGAGCCAATCAAATCAATCGTGGAACTTTTAGTGATAGTAGGCAAAGCCAATCAAATCAGATCGTGGCACTTTTAGCAATAGTAGGCAGAGTCAATCAAATCACATGTGTGTCCATGCAAGACGAGTAGTTGGTAATTTCAAACACTCATTAATTGCCAGCAAAAAAATGAATGAGTTTCAAACAGCAAACAATCTACCCAAATTCCACTTAATCCAGGATGAAGCAACACGGTGGAACTCCACCTACCTTATGCTCGAAAGACAGCACAGTCAAAGGAAATCAGTGATGTATCTTCTCCCTGATCTAAACCTAAATGTAGATCTAACTACTCATGATTGGTCCCTTATGGAGAAGGTACTCACAGTCTTAGAAACATTTCACAGGGCTACGTTAGCAATCAACAATGAACAAACTACCATATCAGAAGTAATCCCTATAGTCAATGGTATCAAACTAGACATGGAGCCCAACCAGGATAAATCTCTTGGCCCCATAGTGAAAGATGTGTTGAATTATCTCAAAACCTATTATGTCAACATTGAAGAAAATAATCTCTTTTCATTTGCTACAATATTGGATCCTAGTTTCAAAGTTGATGTGTTCAGTTCCCCCCAATCTTCAAAAGAAGCAAAGTCTCAACTGGGGGCTAAGTTGAGCGAGGAAGAGGAACCACCTGCTAAGCTGAGTAGAGTTGAGACTGCTTCAGGACCTATGGCTTCTGTTTACTCCCGATTAATATCCAGACTAGGCCTAGTAATGTAATGTCGCCCAAAATACAATTAGAAAGGTATATGTTGGAACCATTATTGGCTGCGAACCAATCCCCTTTCAATTACTGGAGAAGATCCCCCTTTAAAAACCTAAGACAAATGGTGAGCAAGTACCTTACTTCACCTGCAGGGTCCATAGAATCAGAGAGACTCTTTAGCACAGCGGGATTGGTTAGTAATAGAAAAAGAAGCTCACTCCACCCAAGCAAAGTCAAAATGCTGGTATTTTTAAATAAAAATTTAAAGCCCACGCATTAGTAAACATACTTTTAATAAACCTAATCATGCAAAGTTTAATCGGGTATAATATTTGTCAGGAAAATTTTTATATTATCGAAACCATTTTCATTTGGGTAAACATGATCTTAGTTATTTAATTATAATAATGAAGACATATTTTAATAGACATTGGATGTAAGAATCCCTATTTCATCTAAAAATAAAATAGGTGTAGGCCTATTCTCCTTGTGTGCAAAAATGTGTGTGCCTTGATTATTTTTTATCATTGATATTCAATTTAAATTTGCTGATTATGATGTGTTTTGTCTAATGAAAGGGTCATTAGGCCTATTTAATCATAAATGTTAAAGCATATTTTAATTATCTAACATGCACCAGTATATAAATCTGTGTTTAATCTAATCAAAGGGTGTATTCTCCTTGTGTACAGAAATTTGTGTACCTTAATTTTTTTCTCCCATGAACATTGTAATTAAATTTGCTGTTTATTATTGTGATTTGTTTTGGTTTATTGACAGGTTCAGTTGTCTTAACAGTAACAATAAGAAGGAATAATTAAATAACCTTTACATTTTAAAAGTTTCTATTCACATGTTATTAAAACAAACCTATAATGGACATTATAAAACTAATAAAAGTAACTTTTTTTTTTGCTTTAAGAGTCATTTTACTTTATACACATATAAAAATTTAAAACAAAAATAATCGGTATCGGTGATCGGCCTAATCGGCAACAAATGATCGACATCGGACTAATCGGTAAAATAGCTGATCAACCCAGCTCTAATTTTAATCTCAAAATAAAAGTTCACCACAACATGCAATTCAATTACTTCTGATTTTTTCATATGAATAGTGAATATTCATTTGTGAAGTACACTCTGTTGACCCTGATAAGTAGTGGTCTAAGCTTGGATTGCACTATGACCCTATATAACAACCTGAAGGTCTACAGCAACTTAGACATGGCAGTAATTGAACATAAATTGAGTATTTTAGCTGTCAATATTATTGGTGGAGCTTCAGAATTTTTTCGAAGTAAAGTCAAAGTTTATATTTTTTGCAAAGCCTAGTTGAAGTTTTTGAAGCTACGCACAGTCATAATAACTCATATTAGGTATGTGCGAAGCTTCAAAAATTTCAACTTTGCTTCAAATATTTAATTATGTCAACTTTTATTAAAGAGTCAAAATTTGACAAATATGATGCTTTGCTGAACCCTTTTTTCAAACATTCTGTAGAACTATTCAACTTTTTTTTTAAATATTCTAACTTTTTGGCTTCAGGAATATTTCATATTATTTGATTCGACTTTGGTTTGAATATAAAAAGTGGACTTTGCACACAACTAATTAGTATATTAACTATAAACACAGAAGAAGAAAGAGGAACAATGTTCACACTCTACACTGCTGTCATTGGACATAGCGGTAATAGTTTATAATTGAAGAAACTCAGTTGTTACCACCCAGCCCCTAGGTCTAGTTATTATTATTATTATTATTATTATTAGCACCGCGTCTTACTACCCGTTCGGGTTATACACACTTATGCTAATGTGCAATGGTAGGGTGAATGTGAGATGAAATGGAGGACCTACAGTTTAACGTGGAATCCGAACCATGGTGGAGACCCTTTGTCTAGTTGTTATTCATTTAAAATCAATTGTTCTTAAAGAGTTAGAATTAGAGATGGGCCACTCGAATCTTCGGATCCACCAAGTCATAACAAGTATTCAGCTCATAAACAAATAATAATATTTTGATTTTTTAATTCAAAAATTATTAAGTTAGGCCTACTTGAAAAGCACAACTTAATCCGTAATCAATATTTTGTTGGACAAAAGATATAAACGTGAATAAAATCATCATCTTTTTTTATTATTATTATTGTTGGGTGTAGAAAATGTAACGTGCCTAATATCCTACCCTTCCAACCCTATGGGAAACTTGGACTCAACCATTTCAGCGCATGTTTACTTCTGAAACTTTCACTAGTGGATTCGACCCATATCTAGTTAAAATACATAAATTAAAAACTTTATTTTTTGTCATCGCATCTCATTACATGTTCAAGTTAAACATATGTGAACCAATTACATTTGTGTGTTAGGGATGAGGAAGGTTAAATTTAAAGCCAAGATTACCTATAGTTGTGTGTATGAAGAGTGCAAAAATATTTAGGGAAAACCACCCTAAGTACACTCTACCGTGATTCAAACCCAGGTTTCCATAATCGGCAGTCCTGTCATTTGCAAGAATGACCCCTAGATTATGTGAACACCAAAAATGGTTTTTTAAGAAACTGATATTTATGAACATTTTATTAATAAAAATTGAATAGAACATTTATTCTTTTAGTGTTATGCCTTATTGGAATATCATCTTGAGAACCGTTACTAAACAAAATCAATCCAAAATTAAAGAGATGATTTGTCATTTTTCAAAGTATCATGTAAATGATTTGTGTCATAGGATAAAATAAAATAGTTATATTTGGATCATTAGTCTGTTAAAGTCTATTATATAATATTTATTGTATTTGCGTTCAGCAAGTTTGTGAATTAGCAGATCTAAAAATGTGAAAGAATTTGTTTCGAGCACAAATCATATTGTGATATTTTTTCATTGCATCTTACTACCAGGATGGGCCATTTGAATTTAAATAATTTAATGGAGTAAGTATGGGTTGGAGAGAATTACAGAGTGTCCTCGCATTTGTGGAAGGAGAATGAAAATTAATTAGGGAACACATTTTTGTTACATCTGGCCTGGATTTAAAACGCAACCTCTCCTGTCACTGACAAACAAGACTAGTTGAGTTTGGCGTTCAGTCAATGTGCCCAACAATACTGGTCATATAGGAAATCAAATTAAAAGAAGGTTAAAGATTTGGTGCTAGTTTTGTTTGGCCCTCCCCTTTTATGAAGCAATTAAATTAACAAACTGAGGGGATTTGAGGATCAGCACCTGCTGTGGCCCACTGGCCGTTGAGACTGACGCGAAGCTCTGGTTGGTGAACGTCTGTGACGGGATCGGGGCGGGCGGGGGCGTGGGCCCTACCCTCTGCTGAGTCACCGAGCCAGTCAACATGACAGAGATATCAGGGGGGTCCAGCTCAGAGTCCTACAACCAAAATTAGGGTTTCAACACCCACACACATATTAAAGTCGGTCGTTTTCGAAAAACATGGCTCTTCGAGTCTTGTTTATGTTCAAAATAGAGTCCTTACAAACAAATGGTTGTGAATGGACCAAATACCTTGAGCAATATCTATAGAAAAACTTTTGACATCCAACATGTTTTTGATTAAATATGTGACAATGTTTTTGGTTTTACATGTGTAATTTTTTTTATCACGATGTTATTTGGAAGCGCGATGGGTTAAATTATGGTTAAAAAGTAGGTTAACCAACACAATGACCTTAATAATGCTAAAGTAGAAATTGTTGAGGAAAAAAAAAAACATGGTGGCCAAGACTGTTGCCAAGTGCCAGAGGTTGTTTAGTTGGAAAGACCCCCTAATAGGAGGCTGTTGTCATTTTGGATGGAATGTATTTATTATATTTACTTGATGCAAATTAAAAATAATTAGTAATTGTGTTGATGAAGAAGAGAGATCATCGAAGGTTGAAATACATAATAAAATATTAGTAGACACAAAATCATCAACTGTTTCCAGCCTGAGGATGGATAACCTCATTAAAATGCCTTCAAATTTATCCCTTCTCCATTCTTCTCCTCTCACTTGCAAAGTTTCTGTTATCTGCTCCTCCAATCTTATTATTGGTCTGACTCGATGTTTTTACTCCATACTTAATCTCCATCTCTTTAGTATTCTCTCCTTTTCCACCCTCATCACATTACCATACCCTCTCAGTCTTGCTTCCTCTACTATCTCATGTACCACCTGTACACCCCTCTTTCCCAGATAACTTCATTCCTAATCTTGTTCCTCCTCGTGACAGCTCAAAATATTTATTCCTGTTGTCTCCTCTTTCCTAGTGAATCTCTTTTGGATTCAATGTCCATTTTTATCCTGCATATGTGACAATGAGTACAAATTATGCGTTAAACCGCACTTCCTTAAACTTCAAGGGCACTTCTCTTCTCCATAGTATGTCTCTTACACACCTAGAGAGCACCTCTCTCCTGCTGCCCTCTTATTATTTTTATTAGATACTCTCTACACCCACCATTTGCCTCAGAAACGCTTCCAAGATATTTTACATTCTGTATTTTTCTCAGCTCTACTCCATAAAACTTTATAGCTTTACTAGGCCTTATCTTCCTTGTCATTGTCATCACTTCAGATTTTGCCATGCTAAATTTCATTCCACACTCTTTTACTTCCTCATTCCATTCCTGTAGCCGTTTCTGTACTTTTTCTTCCTTCTCCCCCCATTCCATAAAGTCATCAGCAGACATCATGGTTTTCATTCTTTCCTACCAGAGTTTCCTTGCCACTTTAAATTCCATTTCCACTACCAATTACAAATTATGTGTTGAGAGAGCACTCACATGCTTAACTCAATTTTAATTTGGAATCACTCATGTTCACCCATTTTATGTTTTACTCTCTACTTTTTTTAAAACCTCTTTTTCCACTTCAGCATCCTCCATTGCTTCTACATTGATAAATAGCATCAAGTCCTTCCCAAATATGTACCTCTTTCCATCAGCTGTTATTACCAAATATAGTTTATTGTAGACCTCTGTTCCCTAAATTTGTCCTGTTTCTCTCTACATCTTCCTTTCATTTTCTTTCTTATTCTCTTTACCAGTATTTTTTCATAAATTTTTGTACATAGTGGTATTATTCCCCTATAATTTGAACGCCTCTGCCTGTCTTTCTTAAAATTCTGTACTATAATGCCATAATTCAATATCCCCTAAATGGTTCCTTTTCTTCTTCCATCTTCATCATTTTTCCTTATTCAACCTTCATTTTAACTTATTGTCTTCTTTCTCTTTTTCTTACCTGGTTTATAAAACACTTTCTTACTCCTTCCATATCCCTTTCAAGCATCTCCGTCCATTTTTGCATCCAGTCCTTATTTCTCTCTCCCTATCTGTCACGTTTTTACACTTCCTAAAAACCTTCTCTCTTTACCAACTTGGGCATTAAGGTCTCCCATCACAACTTGCCTTTCCATTCCCAAGAAACCTTTCTAATTCTGCCTCAATTTTTACCTTCCCTTCCAAGGTGCAGCTAACTTGCGGTACATACGAGTGCAGAAATTTGTTTTTTTCTCTTTGTCTGTAATCAATTAATAATTTGATCACAGATTCACTCCACCTCCACTTCCCACCTTATCCTCACTACCACTCTTACACCATTTCTACTTTCTCCTTCCTTTATCATTTCCCACCCCGTGTGAGGTAAATCCTTTCCTCAGCTCTCGCATTTCACTCCTCCGCTTAATCTCCCCTTATACTAGACCATCAAGTTCCCTCTAATCCATCTTCACAATCTTCACTATCTTCAAAATCTCCTATCTTTCAGCAAGTGTGCCATTATTCAGACCCTATTGCAGCTTTTTGGCTGTCTTAGTTTCCAGTTAAAAGTTTAACTTTATTTTCTTTAATGTTTTGATTGCTTTGGCCAAAAGCTTACTAAGTAAGCCTGTCATGGCCCACACCTGAGTAGTGGGGTTGCCGCTTATAGGTCCTCAGGTAGCCCCCCTTTTGGTGGTAGCCTTTCTAACCAGTACATGGGTTCTGACAATTATCATAATAATGGCTGTGCGTGCAATGAGTTTATCAAAATTTTGCACAGAGAAATTTACCCCTGGTATGCAGTCTTATTTATAATTTAGTAACTTTTTTGTGAATTGGGTTTAATATAACTATTATTAATGTTATATTTGAATGAGATATACCTTGAACGCTTAAAATAAGAAACATATTAATTATTTATTTGTAACACTAATGTATGTAAGTTAATAATATCCAGATATATGTATATGCCAGCAAAAACCACTGAGCCACCTATTGCCATTGTAAAAAAAAATCTATATATTTATCAAAGACATTCAAAAGAAATAAGAAGAAGCTTACACAACCATAGTAGATTAAGAAATAAAGAGAATATATAAAAACAATTGTATCTTACAATTAGTTATAGCCAAAAATAATTTAACAATGTAATTAATCTAATAAATATAATTAAGTATAACATGCAAACCAGTTCCAAACTTGGGGAAATTTTAAACTTATCGCTGGTATAAGAGACACAAAAATGTACTCTTAAAATTAATTACTTGTAAATTAAATTTGGATAAATGAAAATAGTGAGAAAACCCTAAAAAAATATTGTCATATAAAGGCAGTAACTAGGAAAGAGAGCTAGCTTGGAAAAAGAGTTGGGTTGGCTCTAGATCCACTCAGTAGCCAAAAATACAAGAGAAAAAATATGTTGAGGTAACAAACTCTAAACTAATCATGCGAGTGAACAGTTATATCCCGTGTGTTTGCTTGGCCCTAGTTGAAATCGTTTCATCTTGGTTCATTGTGCATACCAACAATCTGCTCAACCGTTAATGTGTTGAGATTTGAAACACTAAATTAAAAATGAATTGTTGTTTGTCTATGATAATTTGTGTAGCAGCAACAAAACACGACAACAACCTTAAATATTTATCCATTAAATCAAAAATAAATAAGTTCATAATCAGCTGTCTCTACTTACCCAAATTAAAAGACAAACCCCCATACTGATAGCATCCAAATGAAAATACAAAAAACTACCCAAAATATTTACTTTCATAAATAAAATACTTAAGCATATAATAGCCATAAATATTCAAGGTGTATAGATAATTAAATCTAGACAATAAGGGGACTGATGTACTCCAAAAATTACATAATTATGTGTGGTTTTAATTGTGAACTTGAGGCCTACAATTTTCTGATAAGTGGGTGGGTCTTGCCCTTCTATCCTCCTTTCAAGGTTTGGTTTAAATCTAAACAAGAAATAGCCCCTAAAACTAAATAATATTTAATAAAAGTTACCATCCCTTCTCAAAATCATGTTCAGTAAATAAAAATCTATATAAATAGAAAAAAATATTTCATTTGTCCTTTTACAGTGTAATTTTTTCTCAGGTTTGATTAGAATAAATTATTTTCCAAGATAGTGGTCAAATTTATAGGGATGTTCAGGCACCCGAAATTTAGAGTAGTAAATCGGGGATTTAAAAATCCCGAAATGTCTGTAGAGTATTTTGTATGCCCATATTTCGATCAGGCATCTCAAGAACTTGCTAAGTATATAATATCATATTATCACCAAAATCTAATTCGAACTTCGAAAGAAGTAGTGTTTAACTGATACTCATAGTTGAATTATTTCAATTCAACAGGTCACACGTCTACTATATAGCGAAATAAAGAATACTATGATTTAATTTTCTC
Source organism: Timema cristinae (assembly GCA_039000515.1). Lineage (NCBI taxonomy): Eukaryota > Metazoa > Arthropoda > Insecta > Phasmatodea > Timematidae > Timema > Timema cristinae. Next base: position 46,946,378 of record JBCFYV010000012.1, read on the forward strand.
TATCTATGGCAACAACATAACAAATTTAACATTTCCACAATGAAATTTTTAGGCCCTATGCTTGCAAAAACTTAATTTAAATTAGGTTTCTTTACATTTCTTTAATTTATTATTATTAGCGACATTTGTTGGGATATAAATAGAAAAGTAGGCATCAATTGAGCATTAAATAGGAAACGGCCATTTTGCTTCAAGTAAACACGTTTTTGATTTTGATCTTATGTATGTTCCAAGATTCGTACTTACTGAATCCTTTCAATTATTTTAATATTTATTTGCAGTTATGTAGTTAATCAATTATAAATTGTGTTTTAAAGTAAATAAATACTATTTATTAAATATAGCGGGAGAAATTGCTTGAAGAAAATGTGGAAGAACTTGTTATGCTCCAACAGAACTTTCACGAAGAAAATCAAAATCTGCTCTAGTATTAACTATAAATTCTTGAGCATAAACTAACAATTTTTTTTTAAAAATCAAATGTGACTTGTAATTTGATATTTAATATGCCTGCAAAAAAATGGTTTCTACCTTTTTTTTTAAATTAAGTTATACTGTTACATTTTTAATTTGAAACTTTATAGGCCTTTGACAAAGTTGTTTGCAAAATGAAATGCCCGCCCGAATCTGCCCATGCCAGATAATATAATGCCCGCCTGATCCCAAAATTTGCTGCCTGACCACCCCTACAAATTTATATTAGAAAGTACAAGAAAATTAACCTTGTATTAAAATTATTTAACGTCATATAGTCTATATCATTTTTATAAAAGATAATTCCAACAACTCTTTTATTTAACACAGTTTGTTTTTTAATAGTAAATTAAAACATTTATTATCAAGTTACTATACACATAATATTTGTTCAAAAATTTTATATTTTGAAAGTTCCTTTTAAAATGATAGATTTCATCCCAAGATATTAAAGTGCAGTGAAAATTGCACAATCTAAAAAACACTAGCAGCGCATGGAAATTCGAATGCAGCCATAGATTCAGCCTCAGCTGTATTAATTTCTTAAAACAAAAATACGCAGAAGCCCATGGAAATAGCAGGATGTGTAAAATTATACCAGTTGATGCTGTATGTGGAAAAATTGATAAGATTAACATAGTTTTAAGGTTTCTTTTCCAACTAAATAATGACAAAACTTCAAGTAATTTCATAGTATTAAGGCCTTCACCTTTCCTTCAACAAACCATACAAATAAGTTCAAAACTTCAGTCCAAAACAGAAAAAACACTTAATATTTTTAGGTGAATGATGATTTAAAACCTTTTATTGGAAAAAAAACTAGACTTATGAGAGTAAATAGAGTAGTTAAACTATCTTTCTAAGGTATTGCAATTAAGAGTTATGGTTTAGAGCTAATTAAAATATAAAGTCTTGAACCATGAACGAGAATTTATAATACCTACAACCATCGAAAGCTCTACAAATAATGATATACAAAAGGAGATTCTCCCCCTCTTTCCATCTGACCTGCAAGAAATGAATGGACCCGTCGGTCACAGAGCTGATGAACTCTGGTATTGATCGTTGTGTCTGTTGCATCTGACCAGGGACAAATGTCGCCGCAGCTGTACTGAAGTAAGAGCCCTCTGATGTAGCTATGGGTGTAGAAATAGGTGCGGCTTGCTGCTGTTGGACTAGCATGGAGACCACAGGTTGAACTTCAAGGGGAACGGTAGGTATGGCTGTAAAGAGTAAATCAAAGTACCTCCTTTGATGTTTTGGATTTGCATAGACATGTTAGGGCACAAGACATGAGTGAAATTATATATAACAAATACCAAACATGAGTAGGAATAAACTTCAACCTTGAGCAACAATTATTGTTTTAACTGAGCTAAAGAACATTTTAAAGGGCATTAAAACTTTTTTTGTGATAAAGAATTATAGCGTTTTACCAAATTATTATTATTTTATAGGTTGTGAGAACACATTAGCGTAGTTTTAGTAAATATTGTAACTGTCAGCTACTGTTCTTTCTACCCTGTTCCTAACAATAATATAGAGGGTTATTGATTTACCTTATTATTAGTAAAGATTAAACTTGTGAATCAAAGTGGATATGGCCCCGCAAATCATTACCATTATCATTATCAACCGTATCCAACCTGTGGCTGGGTCAGTTTACTTAAATGCCTCCATCTTCTTCTATCCTTCCACCATTCTCCCTCCTTTAATTCCTTCCATTCTTTTCCTCTCTCTCTTGCACACTTTCTGTTAGCTGTTCCTCCCATCTCTTTCTTGACCTCTCTTGTGGTCTTTTTTCTACATACTTAATTTCCAACATTTTCTTTGGCATCTTTTCTTTTTCCGTCCTCATTAAATGCTCCCTCTACTATCTAATGTACTCCCTGTACCCCCACTCTTTCCCGGATAACTTAATTCCTAGTATTGTTTCTCCTTGTGAGAGATAACATGTTCCTCACAAACCTAATTCCCATGACCTCCACTTTCCTTGTCTCTCTTATGTTCAATGTCCATGTTTCTGCTGCATATGTTATAATGGGTAGCCTACATAGTAAGCCCTGTAAAACACTTCCTTACACTTCAAGGGCACTTCTCTTCTCCATAGCAGGTCTCTTACACACCTGTAAAGCAACTCTCCCCACTGTTCTCTTCTCTACTTCCGCCTTTTGGCTCAATCACGCTTATAGGGTATTTTAAGCTTTGACTTTTCTCAGCTCAACACCATCAAACTTTATAGCTTTAATAGCAAGTAGTGTAGTCATAAATTTAGCTGTGCTAAAACACAGGTTGTAGCCACCCCAAAATTGAAGGGGGAGAGGGGTGTTTGCCCCCAACCACGGGATGTGAAAATATTTCATAAAATAAATGCCTATAAGATATTTGGAGCATTTTTTTACAAGTAATGGTTACTAAGGCAGAAACTTACTTAGCACACTTTCCCTAAAATTCCAAGAATTCATATAAGGTCCAGTAAATTTCATCAGAATTTAATGATTCATAGTATGAAAACAAGTTAACATAATATTAATATAAAATCAATTAGTTAACTAAGAATTGCATAGTAAAACATCTTTCTAAAAAAATTATTTTTGATATATTTAACACAATAATATTTTAATAGGTGACCTGGCGATCTAGGAGTAAGGCGTCAGACTTTTGTGCTGATGGTCCAGGGTTCAATCCTCGGTCCCGGCACAGATTTATCTGATTGCCAAACCTTTCCTTCGCCTCTGACAAGACGTGTATTAATCACAACTTGTGAATGTGAGGAATACCAGGCCTCCACTGTGGTTCGGATTCCACGTAAAACTGTAGGTCCTCCAATTCGTTTCACAATCACCCAACCATTACACATTAGCGTGTGTATAACCCAAACAGGTAGTAAGACGCGGTGCTAATAAATAATAATAATAACATTTTAATACTCAGCTTGGCATAGTGAAATTTAATATTTTCCCACAAGAAGTAATGACGGAACGGAGTTCCCGCTTCACTACACATCTGTTAATAGGCCTTATCTTCTTCAATGACATCATCACTTCACACTTTGGCATGATAAATTTCATTCCACACTCTTCCACTTCCTAATTCCATTTTGTAGTTGTTTTTATACTTCTTCAGCAAACATCACAGCTTTCATTATTTCCTCCTCGAGTTTTCTTACCACCTTGTTCATGATCATTTCTATTACCATTACAAATAGTAGCCTGGTGAAAGGGCACTCCCCTGCTTTACTCCACTTTTTATTTGAAACAACTCCGTCCTTCCCCTCCACGTCTTAACACAACTCTTGTTATACATGTACATGCTTTTCATTCTCATTACAACTCCTCTTTCCACTTCAGCATCCTCCATTGCTTTCCAAACTGTATTTCTATTTAGGCTATTATATGCCTTCTCCACATCCATAAATACTATTACCAAGTCTTTCCCATATTCATACCTTCTTTCCATCAGCTGTCGTATGTCAAATATCATTCCATTGTAGTAGACCTCTGTTCCTTAAATCCATTCTGTTCCTGCTTCCACCTTCCTTGTATTTCTTATTCACTCTTCCAATATCTTTTCGTATATTTTTGTACAGTCGCACATCTGCATTTTACCCCTATAATTTGTACATCTCTTCTTGGCTTTCTTCAAAACAGGTATTATAACTCCCTTTTTCCAGCCTTACTGTACCTGGTTTTCCTTCCAAATCACTTTCAGCACTCTGTATAGCCATTGTATACATAATGTATTCACCCAGAATCTAAGACGACCCACAGCTTGGTTCTGGATAGATTTTTTATAAGAGGTATTTATTTTATCATGAATGAAGAAAACTATGGTAAATTCATTCTGTAATGTTAACAAATACTTTTTTATTTACCAAACAAAACACCTATGCTGACTTAAAATCTAATTAGGGTTGCAAAATTGTTAATGAATTAATTTTTTTGTCACAAATATTGCTTTTGCATAAGAAGGTTAACTTTGAAAAAGTTTCATAAAAATAATGAGAAGTTAATTTTTATTTTGACAAATGATAATCTTTAGTGAAAATTCGAGTATCATACATACCCTACTTCCTCTAATACAACATTGGACTTGACTATTAACACGCTAGCTTCTAAAACGTGACACTTTCACTTCACAATGATATACAGAAATAGGGTGTCTACCTGACTATAGTTTTAAAATTTCAGTATATTTTTTTAAGAAATCCAGTATATATGAAAGGTGCTCAGAGACAAACAATCCCTATTTCAAAATCATAAAATGATAGAAAATTAGGGTAGGCCTAGATCTGTCATAGTTAATTATTTTACATCAAGAATCAAGTGTATTAACACATATATTCTAGTATATACTAAGGATGGGACCCTAGAAGCTACAAGGAATATTCATGGATTCAAGACTCAAATCATTATCATTTTTTTAAATAGGTACTACGGTTGAGTTATTTTTTAAAGGTATTAAAATAGTTAAATAGTTTCTTATGGTTAAAACCAAAATAATGATAGGAAAAGCCTAGCAACCAAACCCCAGATCATTAATTTACCATTAACGTAAACAAAATCAGAAGTGAAGGAAAGAATTTTAGTTAATGGAAAAGTTAAACACTTATGCTAACAATATTTTCTAAAATTCAAATTTTAATTAGGGATTTGATTGGAAAAATAAAGTTTCAGATTTGAAAAAAGGTGGCTTCAACCAATTTTTAATACATGTGCATACACACAGGCTACATTTTTTGAATAACCTATACCACCATCGACCTCGGTGGTCTCGAGATAAAAGTACTCGCCTGAAGACCCAATGTCTGTGGGTTCGAACCCAAAAAAGGCTGAAGGCTTTTTCTTGAGCAAGAAAGAATCATAGCTCAACATCCTTCGGAGGAGGGGTTTGACGTGGCAAGTAAAAGAACCCTAGAAGGTATGTGAAAATAACCACTCCTAGCAAAATGTGTAGGTCATTTAACCTCACTTGTAGAATTTAATATGTACTAGTAATCAGCCTTGGTGGCGCAACTTCAAAGAATGATTACAGCCAGGGAGTTTACTCTACCAAAAAAACTATTGTCCTTAGTCGACAGATGATACTTTCACAAGTTATATTTTTGATAATGAATTTGTTTAATAAATATATAGTAATAAAGATACATAATCTTCAATGAAAAATAATCAACAAATATTATGTGGATAAAAATTAATTGTAAATAAAGGTAATTAAAGTTATCTAACATTATTAAAAATTAAAATGATAAAATCAAAAAACATTTTTTTTATAATGTAGACAAAAGTTAAAATTCATTCAACCACAAAACTTTCAATTTTTGCATTTCATGTTCTAACACTCCTGCCTCTTCCTTAGCTTTCTGCATAACTGTTCTTTTCACTTCTGATTTTCTTATTTCTTCAGATGCTGATTTTCTTTTTGACTTAAGTCTACTCCAATCTTTTTCTTCTTTTCAAGCGCTTCTTTCCTTATTCCTGATGCATTCCTCACAGCATGAATCATCTTTTGTTGAAATTGTCATATTTAGAAGTCCCCTGGCTGCAGTGACTGCACCATAAGTAACACATTGAGCAATAAGGCTGTCTTCATGCAGGTTTTCAACCATTCTTTATTCACAGAAAAACATCACTCAACGGCTACATTGCTATGGAAGGGAACAAGAATTTTTAGTGAAATATTGTAGTTCCTGGGATGCATTTACTCTAGAAAAAATATTCATGAAGAACTTAACAAGCTGGTCACCACTTGTAGTGAATTGTTTAAGGTAGTCAATAACTTCTTGCTTTGATACAAAGTCCAAGTAGTTTCTTTTTATAACATCAGCTTGCACGCTAGATAGTTGTTTCTTGTCTAGTAGAACTTATAATGCAGAAGTTATCCTATATGTCCTGACAGATGGATTGAGCATGACTGCAGGAGAAGATACAACTAGCACCCTTGACAATTTTGTAGGAGAGAGGACACTTATGTGAAGGTTTGTTGTAGAGATTGTAATGCAATAGATTTGACCCTAAGGAGTATTTGAAAGCATGACCATTTATCATTCTAATTATTTATATATTCAAAAATATTTTACATATAATTAAACATATTTTACTTTATTTAAATTTTACAACCTATTACGTGGCGCTTAAATCACGTCTTCCTCTAAATTATTTACTAGTTAGTTCGCGCCTCGTGGTACGATGGCAGCATCTACTGGAGCTAAACTTAAGAAATGTTAACGTCTTTCAACGTAATCCAGACAAGTTAAGATCTTTTAAAGTATTTCCTCTTCGAGAAGATTCCACACGCAATAGGTATTTTGTTCTGAGTTTGTAGGTGTGTAATTTACCGTTAGAAAGGTTCCTTCGAGAAGCTTCTATTGAACTCAGATATATGTGAATTTTTGAAACTTCGTATTTTACTGTGCAATCAGTCGTGGTCTTGAATGGACGTGCTTTAAGCGATCGGTGATTATAAGTTGCTAGGCCCTCGACATGATCGTGTTTCGATTAGAATATTAATAACAATATGTTTTCAATTTAAGGAATAAATAGATATCAAACTTTATGTGATATATTATCATTTATTAAAGTCTAATGATAAGGAACGAGGCATTATAAGTAAAGCACATAGTTGCGTAATAGAAACGATTATTTACGGAGTGACTCTTAAATGATTCTGTTATGTAATATAACAAATAGCATTCTAACGTGGGGAGGAGAAATATAACAAATGACTTCCAACGAGGGGCTGAAAAGAAGTATAACAAATGACTCCCAATCACGGGGCTATTATACGTCAATAAAAAGAGAAGTATAGCAAATGGCGACACAACGTGGGGGTTAATATGCAACTATTAACACTTGCCGCGAACACGAAATGTAACAAGATCTAGGAATTTTTGACAAGCTCCTCTGAACTGAAGTATCCTGATGTCTTTAATTCCTTTATATGCTGAAGATGCTTCGAACCAATATCTACAGTAAGGAATGATTTTATGTTGGATTGTTTCTTTAAATCAATGGCTTACAAATTTTTAGGTGAAGTATTTGCTGAATTCATTACATCACATTTTACAATTCTGTTCATCAAGTACTCGAGTAGTTTATTTAAATCTGCAAACATAAATGGCGATAGAGGTTTATTGCTCTGATTATTTGCTGAGAAAATGCTACAACTCAAATGAAACTGACAGCACGAATCCCAACTTTAATGTCAGAAGTTCATCCTTCACAAAAATGTTTGAAAATGATCAGATTTTGGAGAATGCTAGTTAGAATAAAAATATTGTTTTAAATACGGCAGCATTGAAATTGTTCTCTCTAACACCCTTGAGTTTTCCACCCATATAATAGAACAAAACTTCTTTAGGAAAAGAGATTATCCTGTTATTCTTTGATTGTTTGCACGCCTTGTTGGAAAATCTTTAAATAAATAATATAGTGATAGGAAAAACTAGAGTTAGCATGTGCTGTTTTGTAAGCACCATGGACAATGTGTAAAAAACACGTTCCAAATCTCAGTAACTCAGGATTCCACGTTAAACTGTAGGTCCTCAATTTCATTTCACAATCACCCTACCATTACACATTAGCATAAGTGCGTATAACTTGAACAGGTAGTAAGACGCGGTGCTAATAATAATAATAATTTTGGCATAGGTCTCTGAATTTGTACTGTTGATGGTGCTTCCAGCCGCATCCACAGCATTTTAATATTTTCCAGAAAAGTATGAGGTTACAAATTACAGTAGTTGGATGTATTTATAGTAAAACTAAGAAATTTGTGCCATTAATTTAGTGATAATACTATGCGAAGTTAGCCGCACCCAACGTGTTTGAATATTTTTATGAACACTATTGTGGGCCAATGGCACAAATTATAGGAATGTACAATATTTTGGGCACAAATTGAGCACTACATATTTGCATAGGTTTAAGAATTTAGCAGTGCCCAATGATTGAATGCCTTTAAACGAAAACTATGGCAAAACATAATTTGAGAATTGTGGTACAAACTCAGCACATGACAGTGCTATGTATTTGCACTCGCAATTTAAACATAGTGTTCCATAATTTTTACCGATGATAAAGAAATACATTTAAAAAATATATTTTAGTATAATAATGGTAAAAATAATGCTTCATTGCAAACTATAACATCTAGGAATTCAGTACCTCAAATTAGTCTTCATATAGCCTTAGGTGTATACAATTATCAATTCTACAACTAATAAATAAAATGGGATCCTTTTTATAAATCATTTAAAAACTTTGAAAAAAATCAAAATTAGCTATTCAAAGAAAAGAGTGTATTTTAAAATTTATTTCATCAATATATTAATCAAATTCCTAGATAATTTTTTTCAGCCGTGGTCATAAATAGATGGCACTTATATATATATATATGTCTGAGCTTTGATGCAACCTCAAATAATTATCGTGGACACCAGTTGCATACCACTACGACATCACAGCGTGTACAGGTGAGAGAAACTAGATTAGGTCATGAAGTGAGGGCTGGCCAGTGCTGAGTACAACATGGTTTTACCCGCCTCGGTGGCGTAGTTGGCTAACGCGCTAGTCATGTTAAGCTCGACTGCTGAGGACAGGGAGATCGAGGTTCGAATCTCAGTCGGGTGAACTGGGGGTGGTTTTTCCTAGATGGTTTTCCACTCTCCCCCACGCAAATGCAGGTTCACTTCCTTATAATTCAACCTTTCCAATTCCTAATCCATTAGCGTAATTAGTACTTAAAGCGTATAACCCGATTGGGTAGTAACACGCGGTGCTAAATAAAAAAAACATGGTGTTAAACACAACTTATCGTTTTAGGGTGTTTTCATGGAAATATGGTGTTACAAATTATGAGAGATATTCTTGTGGCACAAATTTATCACTAAATATTGGTATAGGTTTCAAAACTTGTGCCACTATGTGTGCTGCCAGAAGAACCAACTGTGTTTTTTGGCGTTTTCGTGTAAACTATTGTGGCACAAATTATGGGGATAGTATATTCTTGTGGCACAAATTCAGCACTAAATATTGATATAGTTGAGTAATTTGTGCTGTTATAGATGCTGTAGCAGCACCCATTGTTTTTAGGTGTTTTCACAAAAACTATGGTGGCACAAATTATGGGGATAGGATATTCTTGTGGCACAAATTCAGCGTTAAATATTGGCATAGCCAGCTGCACCCACTCTTTTTTGGTGTTTTCACGAAAACTATAATGGCACAAATTATGAGGATAGGATATTCTGGTGGCACAAATTCAGCACTAAATATTGGCATAGGTTACAGAATTTGTGCCATCATGGGTGCTGCCAGTAGCACCCACTGTTTTTTGACGTTTTCACGAAAACTATGGTGGCACAAATTATGGAGGCAGGATATTTTTGTGGCACAAATTCAGCACTAAATATTGGCATAGGTGTCAGAATTTGTGCTGATATGGGTGCTGCTGGCAGCACCCACTGTTTTTTTTTGTTTGTTTTTTTGCGTTTTCCCGAAAATTATGGAGAATCAAATTATGGGGATAGGATATTCTTGTGGCACAAATTCAGCACTAAATAATGCCATAGGTGTCAGAATATGTGCTGTTAGCAGCGTTTTTGGGCGTTTTCACGAAAACTATGGCGGCATAAATTATGGGAATAGGATATTCTTGAAGGCACAAATTCAGCACTAAATATTGGCATAGGTTTCAGAATTTGTGCCATTATGGGTGCTGCTACGTGAAGTTGGCCGCACCCAGCGTTTTTTTTTTAAGTTTTCACAAAAACTATGGCGAAACAAATTATGGGGATAGGATATTCTTGTGGCTCAAATTCAGCACTAAATATTGGCATAGGTTTCAGAATTTGTGCCGTTAGTGGTTCTGCCAACTTCACGGACCTCAAATACTGTACTGTACCATTGGAATGTCAAGGTCAGGTAGGTACACCAAGAGTTTGAAGTGGTGTTTGAACTTTGAGCAGTTACTAGTAATTCATCGCTCATAATGGTTACTGCTGGAGAAAAGTTTGGGAAAGGGGGTATTTGGGGGTCAAGGGAGAGGTAGGCTCCTAGTGTAGTAAAAACAGTTATTTGTTTCTTTCTCTAGTATGTAAGGAGGAGGGGTTGGGAGGGCTTAGTGTAGAGACTGAGAATAGAAAGGTCGGCAAGTGAGGCAAACATCCCCACTGCTAGGTCATATACAAGGTCAACAAATTGTGGGCAAACAAGATAGACCAGAGGGGTGGTCAAAATAGAAACATCGGTAGTCCTAATAATATCAGGGGTCTGAAAATGCTTAATCCAACATTTCACTCCTGTAAAAAGGCTGAATATTTTTCCAGTTTCTAATTCAAAATTCCAATATTTCCAGTATCAAAAATAAAATCAAGTATATTTCCAGTATTGGTAGATACCCTGCGAAATAAAATAAATTAAGTGGAGAGATATAGGAAGAAATCAAAGGACAAATATACAACAAACTGTTGCTTTTATAAAGAAAAGGTAAACACATTTTACATGTTACAAAAAAAATCTAACCACTAGCCACGTCTGCTATGAATTACTGTAAAAGTCAACCGCCATGACAGCCAAGCATAAAAGATTTGTGATAATATCGATGAGCTAGAAACATCTAATTAAATATAATAAATTACTTGATACTATTCAAAGTTGGACATTTTGTAGTTTCACGAATTAAAACTAAAGTTCGGCATTGCTAAAATTGTCTAGTAAACCATAAGTTTTATTGATTGTTTGTTTGAAATCAATTAGTTTTCTCACTTGACAAGCGCTAGCTATGTAGGCAAAGTTTTAAGACTTAAATATGCAACAATTTGATAGTTCATGATTTGATTTTAAATTTATCTAAATTTTTAATATTGTAGTGAAGTAATTGGAAAGTAATCAATAACACAACAACAAAATAAAATTCAACTCAATTATACCCATCACTTGCCCAAACCCTATTTGAGAAATTAACCATGTTAATTACTTTTTAATTAGTTTTAGAATATAGTATCGATTAATGTGATACTAGTGAATACTATGGTTATCGAGTATCGTATCGAGCCACAACAATATGGTCATTTTTAAAGATAGCCTAAAAATTAGCCTAAAAATCAGTGAAAATAACCAAATATTCTGTGATCTGTGTTATACCTTTAAAATCTGCGAAAATTGATAAAATCTCTAAAAACAACGGCCTCACATTATTGTATTAATATTAAATGGATATGTAAAATGTTACCTTTTGATGTAGGTCTAACCCATTCCTTAGTCTGCGATTTTAAGACAACCCCTAGATTTTGAAGCTACAAATTTGGGAAAAAAACTCATCTCAGATTTGGATAGATACGGTATTTTACCCACAGCTCTTATCATCTCCAGTCAATTTGTACATACCCTGTGCTTTCTCTTGTATCATCCTCTTCAAAGTGTTCTCCACCTCTTTCTATTTGGGACCCCTTTCATCTTCTTCTGCTAAATATTCCTGCTCCCTCTCTTTCACTCTTATCCATTTACTCTTCCAGGTTGAACAATTTCTCAAATATCTCATCCATAGTACCCTTTCTTCATCCATCATTCTAACAACTTGTCTTTTCTCTCTGCTCCTGTTTTTACATTGGCTATATAACACCTTCTTTCGTCCGACCCCATCCCATTCCAGCATTTCTGTCAATTTTTGCATCCAACCCATCCTAGCTTCCCATTACACTCATTTATCTCTTTTCTTCTTCTCCATGTTCTCCTTTGTTTCCTAATTCCTATTCTCAAAACTCCTTCTAAAGGCTATATGCGTCTCCTCCAATGCATCCTTCACCCTGTCGTTCCACCAGGGTGTTTCCATCCACTTCCTCTTAATACTTAATCATTGTCCTCTCACATTCCTACCCTGAGATCCCACTAAACTGTTCTTAAACCTATCCCATTCAACCTCCACCCTTTGCATCTCATCCTTGGCTATCAAGCTTCTTGCCAATCTTAGGTACAGCTTTATTTCCTCTTCATTTTATATAATCTACACCCTAATTCTTATTTCTTGTCTTATTACCAGTCTCCAACATTCCCATTCCTCTATGTCTGCCACACATAACCTGTGGCTACTATCCAAGAACACACTTGGTCATTACAAGGCCTGCCTTTTCATTTTTTTTTACCGACTTTTGCTCCCCCTCCCAACTGTATCTAGTAATACTATGGCTTTCTCTTTCCTTCTTATACCAGCTGTTTGCCACTTTCAATTTATTTCTTGCATGTAACTCCAACAGCCTTCTACCTCTTATTTTCTCTCTCACCATCCTCCTTTCCCTAACATCTCTTCAAATCTTTCTCTCTATTTTCCTACTTTTGTGTTATGATCCCCTATGGCCCCGAAAATGAGAATATCAAAACTTCGATCATTATTTTACATTGTAATAAGTTAATTATAGCTGTTATTTTAGTTAGAATAAAATAATGCATTTTAAGGGTTTTTTAAAGTTTTTTCAGTCTAGTCACACAAGTTTCTTAGAAATAATCGAATTGACTTGGCGTCAAATAAATATTAGAGATGGCAGGATACCTGTTTTTCTCGATTCCAGTTCTCAATTCCGATTCTAAAGTTCAATTTTGATTCTTGAACATTTCCTTTTCCATTATTTTTCCAAGCATTGTTGAATAGAGAATCTGACATGCTTGATACCCTAATACCCCCTCAATGTGAAACATGGACTTGATCACTACAACACATGTTGTTCGAAACTTTAATCTCACAATCTTATAATTATTTATTAAGCACACAAAAATTTTTCAAAACTGAAAATCAAAACAAAAAATTCTAATAAACTCAAAATTAATATAATCAATCGAGGATTTTTTAACGGAAAAAAGAACACATTTCACACGTTACAAAAATTTTAAGTCGTCCGCCATAACCGATTCTAAGCACGTTAGCTCGTCAGAAATTAATGATGAAGTTTTGGCAACGATATAGCGATAATCTAGTGGATTAAAATAAATAAAACTGACCAAATTTTTAGGGCACAGCTTATAATCTGGGTCAGGCTATCTAAAGGTCAATTTTTAAAGAAAAAAAAACCAAACATGAATTTGATACTTACCTTGAAGGAATGTTGCAGTTTCCTGAGCGACGACTGTGGGCTCCTTTTCCACATAGACTTCCTCCTCCACAGCTGGTTCTTGCACTTGCTCAACCTCAACTGCCTCCAGCTATAAATACAAAAACACCAACAATCACTACAGCAGCAAATTGTGTAAAGACTAAGAGAAATAACATATAATCTCAATTATGGAGAAACTGTGGTTTTACTCAGATGTAGTAGTTAGCCCCTTGAACAGTACTAGTGAACCGAGCTTTTTTGAAGGGATGAATCTCAGACTATGGATATTCAAGATTTGAGGATTCAATAAAACATCGAATTCAAGACTAGAATCCTTAAAAAATATTGTTTTCAATTTTGCAATTATTGAGGTTTGTTTTTAAGCTATAAATCTGCTTATAAATGCTTCAGAACTAACCTAACTTTAGGACAAGCTCAATAACCAGGCCCCAGGCCAGTAATTTAACACTTAACTGAAAGTATGAATGTTATAAATTTAAAATTAATTAATCTTATGGATTTGTTTATAATCTTTTGTCATTAATTCTATTTTCTATTACTCTACTAAATTTCTATTTCCTCTGAGGTTCATCATTTTCTCCAGATTCTGATTCAAATTTGATATTCAGAATTTGAAAGTTACATGAAGATTCTGATTTAGGATTTGGATTCGTAAAATAATGAATTCAACACAACTCTACCTTTTAGTTGGTCGCAACTAGGGATTTTGTAAAAATGAATTTATAGGAGGATTTTCCCACATAAATTTTGGGCATATTATCAGGTTGGGAGTATCAGTGGTGTTACTAGGGAGCTGTGGACATACCAGGGGATACCAAAGTGACTGCCTATACACATTTTGTATTGTGTATTGGCAAAGATTTTTAATTTTTTTTTTAAATCCCTGTATTAAACACTGCCTACATGTACTGTATCAATATACCTACAAAGACAACTCTATGCTGAATTACTTTTGGAACCTTCTTTTGCTCATGGGCTTCGGTAAAAGTTGTCTTTATTAACCAATTATGATGACACTTTAATTTTGGTCAGCACACACTACAAGCAAAAGCTGTTGTTTTTATAGTCGCCGATTTTGTCAAATTTCCTGATATTTTAGCTACAATAAGTTTCAGTATATTGCAACGTGCATTTGTCTACAACTTCTACATTATATGGGCTTTTATTAATCATGCAAACCTAATCCATTGATGTATCTCATGTAAAGGAGAAGTTTAACAAGTTAAAATGAACATAATTTTGAGGTAGCTCTTATTAGGTTTGCATATTCAATAACGGTTCAAATAATGAAGTTGTACACCCATATATATATATATATATATATATATAACACACACACACACATTTACACAGTTTCATGTCGTTAAACTCAATTGTGTTGACTAGTTATGGTAGCTGTAAAATAAAAGCGGCTGAAATTTTGGGTACCCGTCTAGTTAAAGGAAGATGGGGTTAATCCAACTTTAGTATAATAATAATATTGTTAATAAGCATTAAATACAAACGTCACGTAGATATAAAATCAATGATTATATTTAGGAAAGTACTATAACCTGTATCCTTGTATTTTTAAGGATATTCAAGAATTCAAGAAAATAACAGAATCAAGATCAATAAAAATTAAGTTTTTAAATATTGGATTGAAGCTTGTTTCAGATTTCTTATACTGTATATTGATGGTTTAGCTCAACAAAATTATAGGGAAAACTTAACTAACAAATCCCAGATTATTAGTTTATTATTTAAATGAATTTATTACATTAAAAAAGTTTGCATTTAACTACAGATTTATAAATTAGTGGATTCGACCCATCTCTATTGATATATTAAAAATTAACAATTCAATTTCAGGTTGATAAAAGTAACTATTTTTATATTAAAAGTCTACTCTCTTGACGTGATAAAGTTGTTCATGATAGTGAAAGTTTGTCCTTAAAAATGTGTTTTTTTTAAGTCTCCTATCTAAACAATTTCTACTCCAGTATCAGCAAAGTTAAGTGTGCTGGCTATACCTCCTAATTTAAACCATATATTATAAGAGTAACACAGATATTTATTTAAGATGACCTGACCTGTTCAGAATTCCCTTCTGCAGCCTCTTCCGTTGTCTGGTCAAAGTAGCCACAAGATTGGATTGATGCCACTATCTCCTTTAGTTTCAAGTAGGTTGTACCAACAATCTCCTTCGTCTTTCCGTCAACAATTGCCACAAGGTGTTCTGCTGAATGCTGCAATTGATCCTGTGGAAAATAAAGTTACATATCTATACAAAATATAATAGTTGGGTGGCAAGACCTAAGAGGGTTATTTTATTACACTGGCCCGGCAACAGGCTGGAAACAATTGTTGATAATGATGATTTCTTTACAGATCTGGATTGTAAAAATGTTAATACTAAAATCCCTTAAACAAAAGTAATGCTCCTTGATTTAATATACTGTATAGTTCCTAAAGATACCTTTTACATTTTTTTACTAAACTACGCTAATGTGTAATTAATTAAATTACATTTTGTGTTCTAAAATATGGATGTGTGTGGTTTGTACTTAATAAAATATTGATGATTGTCACTACTTATGCTGCAGGATTATATACCATAAATTAAGGGGTTAATGGAAACCAGTTGGATAATGTAAGAGAGATTCAATTCTAGAAAACATTGTTATAGATATTTGATGATATCTAAGATTCACAATTCGTATGTTGTATTTTATGTGATTTTAAATTCAAACTGTATATAGTTATTTTTTTAACATAATGTAACCCGTTCTGGTTAGTCGTATAAGTATTAATTAGGCTACTAAGTTAAGGATGAGAAAGATTAAATTTAAATTAAGTGTACCCCCATTTACATGAAGGTAGAGTGGTAAAACATTTATGAAAACCACAAATAGAACACTCAACCAAGATTTAACTCCAATCTCCCTGTCATTAGCAGTTAAGTCTATTGCGAGAGTGATGCCTTAATCCATTCCCGGCCCTATTATAAGAGCCCAATTCCTCACCATTTCCTTTATTTTAATAACATGAAAATTTGCACATGAGTCTATGCTATAAGCAATAACTCGGGATGTAATTAACATATTACGTTGACTTTTTTAGGAAAAAACTTATTATATTAGGAATCACACTAACATTACTAGAAACTACAAATATATAGTCCAAACAAATTATTTAATTAATATTTACAATTAGTTTTCAACTCCAACTCCCCTTTCCTGGAGGTATTCAAGAAAACAATCAATTCTGCAGAGGGGCAACATGCAATTACGAATTACAGGGCAATCAATGACTGAGCTGTGCCAGTAATCAGATGTTTTTGGCAAATCAAATACACCCATAAAAACCAATAATTCTATGTAGGCCATCATTTCATCCTCAGTAGTTTCATACCACTCTTGATCCATTTTACCTATTTTTTGTTGCCTAACCTTGAAATATTTGTGTTTTCGACAAAGTGCTGAAAAATGTTATTACCTAACACTAGTTTAATATAACATTGTTAATTGGAACCTACAGGAAAGTCACGCACAGGACCAGTATTGCCCACATATTCATTTGGAACATCAAATTGTAGCCTATCAGTGAATGTCAACAAAGGTGGTTGATCCTTACAGCAGCAGCACAATCACTACCCCCATTTATATTGTTTTCCAGATCGTCACTTATATCAAATAATTCAGGATCTTCATTATCATTATACACTCAATTTCAATATCGTTATCATCAGAACTAGCAGATATGTCTTTATTGAGCTCCAAAACAATCATATCATCTTGTAAGGAGGCCATTCTAAAGCAAAACTAACAACACTAAGAAAATAATAAATTTAACAAGAGATAAACCTCTATATTCAAAAATAACTAAATATAAAATAGTTAGCAAATTGCCCAACAGATGGCTTAGAGAATGCTGAAATACGGCGAGCGCTTTTAAGCATCTAGGCCATGAAAGATAAATTAACAGCACGCGCTTGGGCCAGAAGAGGGTTAAACCATGCTGCCACCAAAGTGAATCACAGTTAAATTAAATATAAGAAATATAAAAGAGATTAGTTTAGTGCCTATAGAATAGGGGTTGTAATGAAATTTGAAAATAAAGATGTATTTTAATTGCCAAGTTTTTTAAAACAAAATATTACTAAAACAAAGTGTATTTAGTTTCTTTAATCAGTCTTACTATTGATCTTGTCTTTTCACATTTACCTACACAAATGACATGCAACGTGAATTGAAACATCTAGAACAAAGTTCATTGTAGTGTCTGGCAAACCTAATGGGGACACCATTGGGAAGACATAGATTCAGGTGGGAGGATAACATTAGAATCGACCTGAAAGAGATAAGAGTGTAGTGAGGTGGCCTGGCTAGAACAAGCTCAATAGAGGGATAGATGGCATACTTTTGAAAGTGCAGCCGTTACTTTCGAGTTTCTAATACCATAGAGTAAGTAAATAATGGAGTAAAGACAAAAGTAGAACTTTAGAGCAAGTGTACCCACATTTGTAAAGAGGGAAGGTAGTAAACCACCAAGAAAAAACTGGCATTAGTATAACTGTCTGGGATCAAACTTTAGCATTAAAGCCAGGCTGAAAATATTGTTACTTGCACTACAATTTTCATCATAATTCATGATCCCATAGGCATCCCATTTTGAAATTTAAAAAATTGATTTCTTGAAAGCGAGGCCATCAAAAAATCTTAAAAAATATATTTGGGTTTTGTTTTAAGAGAAGAAAAATTGGTAAAAATTTTATTTAAATATTGAATGGTCAGGTTGAGTGACTGGTTTATTTGACATGATCTGACCCTAGAGGTAATTTCAGTTCACTTTTATTTGATGTAAAATATAAGTGTAATATAATCACTAGACTTTGAATAGCAGACTAAGCTTCGAACAGCTGCCAAAGCCAAACATGGGTTTGAATCGAATACGAAATACACCAAGATTTGATTGGGCTTTGAAAATTTTGAAGCGTCGCACACCCCTAGAGTGAAGTTATCCGGGAAAGAATGGGTGTAAAGGGACTATATGAGATACTAGATTAAATAAGACTGAGATGGTATGGGCCTGTAATGATAATGAGAAGGAGAGGATGCCAAAGAAAATTATGGAAATAAAGTATGTAGGAAAAGACTGAAAGGGAGGCCAATAAATAAAGAAGAAGAGCAGATGAAAGTGTGCAAGTGAGAGAAGAAGAATGGAAGCAATTAAAGGAGGAAGAGTGGTTGAAGGTTAGAGAAAGATGGAGGCATTTTACTAAACCTACCCAGCAACAGGTTGGAAACAGTTGATGATGATGATTAGTGAAGCATGATTCCTCATTCAGGAAGATGAGTTGCATGTTTCACATTCTCTCCTAACGAGTTCTGAGAGAATAAAGCCTACAGGAGGTCGAGACATCAGGCACTAATAATTCAATTTTTTTCTACCTCTTTGTCCAATGGCAGTCATACAATGTGTGAACTGTGTTATTTTTATTGTAAAAACCAAATTGTGTTCGGTCTCTTTTATGTGTTTCTATCCCTCTTTTCTATACCTTTTTACATATTTATTCAAATGTAACTAAAATGGAAAGAAGGTTTCCTTAAAGAGTAAAATTTTGAGAAAAATAAAAACTTTTTCTCTCTCTTTTCTCAATCCCCTTCCTTATGTGCAGTGGAGACTTGTGTCTAACCCCACCCAAATTACAAGCACCCATGCAATGGCAGTTAAAAAATTGTACAGTACCTGGAAAGGTGGGGACCCTTCCTCCGCGATTCGTTTGGGTGAGACCTCCCCATATAGATCATCCAGGTATTTGAGTTCCTCCTCTGTGAGCTGCACTGCTCCATTCTGTCCGGCAAGAAAGTCCTCGCGTACATTGTCCTGACCCATGTTCGCTAGAATGTCCTTCAGTAAAAAAAACAAATAAAAAAATCATGTTGATTGCAATGTCATACTAAACAGAAGACCTCAAAAACACATATTGCTCAAACTTGATACAATGTTTAGTTGTAGAAATTCTTCAAATTTTATAGGTTTGGCAAATATTTAATATCAAAGACTAAAATCTCATTTTCCATTTTTTCTATTAAATTCTTGACACAATACTTAGGTAAAAGAAAAGTGGGTCATGTGTCTTTCACAAAATATAATAAATTTGATGAAACTAATATTCCATAATGGGTTATGATTTTCTAGTGTGTCTTTCAAAAGTTATTGCAAAAATAGCTTGTGACTTTTATGTTTTCCTTTTTCTACTGCACACGCTGTGGGACCTATAGTCAAGTTTAAGTTCTCTGTACTTAATGTATTTGTTAGCAGTTAGGGTATAACACACGTAGTGAATTTTAGGTTCCTAACAATCCACTAATTTTGGACATGTTACATATTAATGGTGGTTGATTACAATAATATATTTAATGGCTTCAATAATAGCTCAACCCTGCATTTTTAATTTTTTATAATTAAATATTTGTTTGTGGAAGGGGTAGTAAAGAATAAATGGGAGGAGTTAGGAATGGGGGAAGTGAAATATATGGACTGATGTAGGTGGAGGTTTGGGTAGTTGGAGAAGGGGTAGTTTGTTTGGGTGGTGTTAGTTGGGGTGAGGTAAAGGGAGTGGTTATATGGGGGTGGCGGATTGAGAAGTTGGGTGTGGGAGCATACTGGGCTAATTGGGAAGGGGTGGCATACTGGGGTAGTTGAGGTGGTAGGTGTTAAGTGATTGTGGGGTGGGGTTTGGGGAAATTAAAGAAGAATTTAAAGGCCTAAGGAAGTTTTAAACATTAATTTAGTCAATGCTTCATATAAAAGTGGTATATTATGGTGGGTGGTCTGCATGTGTAACAAACGCTTATCGAGTGGTTAGTATATTTATCAAAGGGTTTTCATGTGGTCCGCTAATGAGAGAAGTTTGAGAAAAAATTACCAAGAGGTTTAGAGGAATAAAGATAAACAACGAACTTAACATTGTCATGTGTTGGAAAACGATATGGGATATAATGAAAGGCTAAATGATGAACAAGACATGAAATGATTGAGAAAATGTTATAGTTTGTAGCTTATTAATTTAAATTGTACTGCACGTATGAAGCTATATAATATTTTAAATAATTTCTTATATGATTTTCATTACTGGATGATACTGGAGTCTAATTGTTTAGATAAAACACTAAGAGACAAAAACTATTTTTTTAAACTAGCTTTCACTGACTGAGGTAGCTTCTTTAGGTTCAGATTAGAGTATATACTCTGAACCTGAAAAAGTTGTGTGTGGTAATGAAAGCAATATTGTAAAATGTCTGTGTTTACTCCCAACAATTTCTACTCCAATAATAGCCAGGCTAGTGTGTTGGTTATCCTTGTTAATTTTAGCCTTAAGAAATATGAGACTAAGCACATTCAATGCTTATTAACGATTGGTTTAAAAATGTTACTTCTTCTGGTTCTACTATTTAAATTCCCAGTACCAAAATCCTAATTGTTAACAAAGATCAATCTTAAACCAGTTGGTTCCTATTTTGTTTTGTTTTTTGTTGGTGTATGGGTGGTTACAAAATTGATCATCTGGTGGGCTTGTAGACATTTATATATAAATTTAAATTTCAATGTATTATTTGTGTACTTTAATTCATTATAAAACTTAGAACCGAGGAAGAAAAAAGCTACTTCCTAGGAACCAAAACAGGTTTTTTTACAGTTATACAAGTTACTAAACCAATTTTCATACATACAGATAAATCTCATAATAGTGGACACCTTCTGGAATTCAAAATATTTCTGTTACTAAGAAGTGCCCATTATTTGTAAAAATAAATATATATTTTTAAATCATCACGCTTGAACACAGTTTAATCTATATTAACCTATATACTGTGGATATTAACTACAACTAGTGCATTATGGAGTATTGTATGATAGGATAATTATGACAAATGAATAAATACTGTATGTATCTTACTGTACAGATTGCAATATACACAGAAAAATTAAATTAAATGTGAACTGTAGGCCTATATGTGTGCATAAGCAGAGACTACTAAGCTAATGAAACAACCCCCGCTGAGGGCTCAAAAGAAGAGGGAGGCATGACCTTAAAGTACCTTAGTTATTACTATTAGTAACTTAGTTATTTCTATTTTAAAAGCTTTCCCTAGAGGAGTAAGACAGGACTGCTCAAACTTCGTGTTAAGACAATGCAATGACATTCCTACAGTAAAATACTGTACCTATAGAACTGTGTTGTATACATTTTGTCTGCTGTTTAGAGATTTTTATGCATAAATGTGTTCTTTTTCCAACTTTAGATCCGATGTTATTGTGTCATGGAAATTTAAACTGTCATTTATAGAAAAAATACTCCGCTATTCAAACGTGCCCGTTGAAGAAGATGTCACTGTAGTCATGCATCAAATTATGTTATCTGTAAAATGTCCCTCTTCATACACTGTACAAAATACAAAATAGCAATAATAGTTTAGTAAAATTATATCAATGTTTAACGTAGAAAAAAATCTGTTTTTTCCAAAAGTTCCTTCCTACCAAAATTCTAGTTTATCTATTTCCTCTATTGTTGCACAGCATTTAAAAATGCATAAGGATAGTTTGAAATCAATTTTCATTCACTGGCTATTAGGTGATTACCAGGGCCTAGAAGTTAATGCCCTTTAATATGTAAAAAAAATGAACTTGTGTATTAATGATCTCAATTTTTGTTTTAAATGCCCTTAAAAGCCGTGTTCTTATATCTTTAAAAATGGAACAGACGTTCTTAAAAATTCAATAATACATTTAAAATCAATTGATACCCATATTTTGTTCCCCAATGGTTTGTATTTTTCTATAGTTTACTCATGGCACAGGCTAACAGAACTTTTACGCAGAGTAGATTAGTGTGGAATATTTTGTTATCCAAGGCGTGTTTTTTTAGTAAATACCATTTAGAAATTCGGTCGCTGCAGCTGCCGTTCCACGCATGCGCGTTGAGTACCTCCATCTGTTGGCTAGCCACAGACACCATCACGGAAGTATTAGACCGTGGCTAATTCTGTTTGTATTTGAAATGGAAATTGAAAATCCTGACTGTGAAATACACTCTGTTATTAGTTTTATTCATGCAAAACATGTGAAAGCAGCTGAAATTCATTGGCAGATCAGATAAGTGTATGGAGAAAACATTATGAGCGAGGGAATGGTAAGAAAATGGGTTAGAGCATTTAAAGATGGCCACACGAATGTGCATGATGTATGAACGAAGTGGGCGACTTTCTGTCATTACTGAAGACTTCGTGCAGAAAGTTGATGTAAAAGTTTGCGGGTGCAGAAAGCTTATGGAAAAGTTCGAGAGAGCCGACACTTCACGATTTCATCTTTATCTAATAAGTTTCCTCAAGTTTCAAGAAGTGTTCTTTATGGAATTGTTACAGAACACTTAAATTACCGATAAGTTGTGCTCACGCTGGGTACTGAAAATGTTGATTGAGGTGCACAAAACCAAACGTTTAGCCAGTGTGTTGACTTTCCTTGAGCAATACAGAGATTTTGGAGATGATTTTTTAAGATAAATTGTCACAGGCGACAAGACATGGGTGGCTCATGTTACGCCGGAATCGACAATAATCCATGGAATGGCGGCATTCAACATCACCCAAGAAAGTGAGGTTCAAGCAAACAATTTCAACCCAAAAAATCATGTGCACTGTGTTTTGGGAAAGGAAGGGGTGGGTGTTGCGTGTGGATTTTTTGGTCGTGGTGACACAATAATATCTGTGACCTATTGTGAGACCTTAACTAAACTTCACCATGCAATCCAAAACAAAAGGCATGGCATGCTGAGTAAGGGGAATGTTTTGCTTCATGTCAATGCCCTTCCACATGTAGCAAATCATACAAGATCTCATCACCTCATTTGGCTGGAAACAACTTGGATCACTCTCCGTACAGTCTCGATCTAATGCCTAGTGACTACCACTTGTTCCTGCATTTAAAAAAGCATCTTGATGGTCAGCGCTACAAAGATGATGATGATGATGACTCAAACGACTCAAAACAGCCGTATTGCAGTGGTTTTCAAATTAGGTAGCAGTTTTCTGAGGATGAAATTCAAAAGCTAGTTGTATGATACGACAAGTGCCTTAATATTGGTGTAAATTATGTTGAAAAGTAGATTAAAGTACAGGCTTTCTTGTAAAAATAAAATTGATAAAAAAGTACACTTGTGTTTTTTAATTTCAAAATGGTAAATACTTAAAAAACACACCTCATATTTTTTTAGCATCATGTCTTACTACCCATTCAGGTTATACGCTTAAGTACCAATTATGATAATGGGCTAGGGATTGGGAAGGTTGAATTTAGAGGAAGTGAGCCCACATTTGCTTAAAGGAAGAGTGGAAAACCGTTTAGGAAAACCCCCACCCCCTCGGCCGTCACCCGAATGAGATTCAAACCTGATCTCCCTGTCCTCAGCAGTCTGGCTCAACACGAAACTAGCATGTTAGCCTCGTCTGGAATAGAATGATTTGTGTAACTTTCTCAAAACTCATGAAATTTAGGGTTCCGATTTATTTTTCCAAGCAGAATATTGGCTGACAACAACACTTAGTGCAACTCTTCATTAAAAGAAGATGATTTGGTTTTATATGTTGATGAATTTTGGAACAGCAATTGTTAAATTGTTTGTTGATGCCCATTCTAAAGCAAGCTTGTGTTTCTCATGACCGATATGATGAGTAACAGAAAACTTTTTTCTGCTGAAACTATCAACAATCTACACAAACTATCAGAATTTACAAAATAATACTTTCCCATTCATGGAGAAGACACTTTCGCCAAACTCATTAACTATCTGGCATAAATGGTAGAAATGTGATAGACTTTCGGCATTCTGCTCACTTAGAGATTGTATGAATAGATGGAAGTACGTCAAGTAACTTAAGATATACAATTTCAACTGACAAAACAATTGTTACTGTACCGCCGATGTAAATAATGCCTTACATTTCCCATCCTTTGGAAATTCCAACCCTTTCTGCGGCATTGAGGTTTTCCATTGAAACAATGACAAGATAAGAATCTAAAAATGGATGCACACTTAAGTACTGTTCTGTCAGAAAATATTAGGCTATGCTTATTATTCATGGCTGGCCATTCTAATAACTACACGAGTAAATGAATGCTCCAAGTAAATGGAAATAGTTAATTTGTGCATTAAAAGATTACCTATTGTGTGTTACATTTTTAATGTAATGATTCTAAAAATAACAAACTGCACAATAAGAGTAAAAACAAGAAAAATTGCCAAAATATTTCTGAAAAATATCACAAATTGGCATAAATTGAAAGTCTTTCAAATATGCACCAAAAAATGCACAATAAGTCATGTTTTTTATATCAGGGTGTCATAAAATGTGTTTATACACACGTTATCGTTGTGATTGACTTTACAGAAAAAAGATGCAATGTCAACTACCGGGCCCTGGTAATTATTATTTAATTTCAACTTAATTTTATTGTATTTGTCAATTTACTATGTTTCTTGTCTGACAAATAATGATCGCCCTTTATTATATAGGGTTTGAGTAAACTCTTGACCATTTTTGAATTTACAAAAAAAAAAGGGTTTTTTTTTTATTAAAGGTTGGATACTTTTTTTTTAATTTGGGAGTAGGGGAATACAGTTCTTTTAAGTTTAGATATCTGGCAACCCTTTCTAAGTACCATCTCACCAACACCACTACAACACAGCCAAGTATAATAGGCCTCACCTGCACCAAAAGGATCTCCTTGACCTTGGCAATATCTTGTTGGTTCCTCTCTAGTGCCTCTTTTCTCGCCTGCTTCTTTTGAGTCTTGGCCGTGTCCAAAGCGAGTGTGTTAAAACTCTTGGAGAGGTCTCGAGCAAACTCCAGCGTCTGCATGACCTCATCCTTCTTGGACACTGCTAACAGCTGGTCGCTGTTGAGGTTTTTGCCACTTTTCTGTTCCGCCTCATACTGTTCTATCTTCCGCTAATAAAGTAAAGTGTTGCTTGTGATTATACAAATAAATGATCAAGTTTACTTGTTTGGAAACTTACTGTATAGAAAACTAGTACATTTTATCTTTTGGTATTCACAAATTAAAATAAACAGTAAAGAATGTATTTATAATTTAAATAAATAGTTTTTGAATTTAATGGGGAATGCTTTCAAATGGACAAACATATAAAAAAAATATAACATAAAACTTATGTAATTTAATCCAAACTACTTATGTTAATACATGAATAGGAAAATATCAGCCAAACTTCATAGCTCCAGTACATGTTTATTATATTCAATTGTGGTGAGGGGCTTTCCATAAACTATGTCAAGCAAATTTTTAAGGTTTTGATTCCCCTCCCCATGTCATTATTTTGTAAACACCTTTCTAATATTACACCACAATATCACACACAGACACCCCTCCTATTTAAATAGTATTTTTAATTGTAAAGCAAATATAACCCTTTTATTTAAACGTGTTTATACATGTTTGCCATGATCGACAATCAAAGATGATGAGTCAGTGTGTTTATGTACATGCGCAGCAGGGTTTATTAACACAGATGCTGCTCGAATAGGCCAGAAACTTTATGATAGGAAAGAAACCCTGTCAGAAATCTAAGAAATGACCAAATATACTGATTAAGCATGAAATAATGTAAAAAGTGAGTTTTAGGGTGTTTTTAAGCACGACCATTTGTTTAAAAAAAATTTAAATCATCAGTTCCCCCCCCCCCAAAAAAAATGTATATATTTACCTTTTATCACTTACACTGGGAAAACTAAGCAAAATAGAGAAATAATAAGAGAGACTTTTTTGAAGGGAATAAAATTTTGTACAAAAAAATTCTTGAATGCAAGTAGCATAATTATAGTTAATAGTTTAGGTTCAAGAGCCAATCCAAGTTGTACTATTAAAAACCCCAATAGAGGTGAATTCATGCTTGCAATTAGTGCAACAAACATTAGTAGCACTCTTGATTTCAGAATAAATAAGCTTAGTTGTAATGTCATGTCAAGCATTATCTGATTCCCCCTGCCCCCCCTTTCCATCAAACATTACACCTCCACTTCCCCCTTCTTATACTTTTATATGTGTAAGTAGTTTATGGACAGCCCCTAAATATATTTTTTTATAATTATATTTAATAGAAGTCTTAACGACTTACTCCAAGGGTGAGTTTGTTTTAAACTCCACTAACACGAGGAGAGAATGAGAAAATCACACTGCTAAATTATGTGTAGCCATTTAAAATTTAAGAATAATAGGCCTAATGATAAAAAAAATACAATAACCAATTGGTCCTGATAGAATTCTCCCCTCAACGTACAAACATACTTCCTGCATTAAGATTGGATCAAGTTTTCTAACATTATTACCAACATATTTACTTAGTAGTTAAAGTGTCCTCTATAGTACTTTTTCTTAGTAAACAAATTCTTGCATTTACTCTTTTTGTATTAATTGCATTCAGAATACAAACATGTTAGGGGTGGTGGCAAAAGTGAGCCCAATAACGAAACAGCACATCTGCTTGAGAAAGAAAAATTGACTGTGGCCAAGTACTATGAATCAATGACAGTAATTCTGCAGAGAAAAACAAAGTCCTCTCATCTTAATAGCTCTTAACTAACAGATAAGTTTTGTGCCTGCATAGAATAGGTGAATTTGGGAACACTTGTCAGCATTAATCTAATAAAATTTACACGATTCAGTCATATTAATGCATTATAATTTTAAGGGATGGAGCATGTTATTTAAGGGGCCCCACCTGTATGAGGTAGAAATATTTGCAATAGATAAAAACAAAAACTTTTCATCTGAGTAGTTGTACACTGGAGTAGACATCTCAGTTAAATTCATAAAAGTTGAAAGTGTATAAAAACCTGAATTGGTAGTGAGAATCTTAAAAAAAAAATCATTAAATAACCAGCAAAGTAGTTGCAACAAAATATAGGTACTATAGGTACTGCACACATTAACACTAACTTGTCATTTTTTGAATAGTTAATAGGTCTACGCTAGCAACCAAAATTAAAATTCCTTTCATAAAATGGCTTGACTACTTATGTATAATTTAAAATCTGGTACAGGATATTTTTTAAATTATTAATTGTATATGTATATAATACAATAAATTTAAATTAATTTGCCCAAATTTTCTTTCAAAACAAAGATATCTTGTTTTACAAGTATGAAAGACAAGGAAATTGCTGCTCAATTTGCTAATGTGTTAATATACCTTGACTTTGATATGAAGCCTGTTCTGGATGGCCTTGCTTCATGCCAGACTCCTACTGCATAGTAGTATTTAGTTAGGATAAATGGAAGGAAGTGGAAGGCCTTTTATACTACCAAAATACTACTATACAGTAGAAATCTGGTACAAAGCATTTGTAGAATATCTGAGGATGTTTTTAAAACCTGAAATTGCTATAATTTGGCAATGACCACATTCAATCAAAACTTAATAGAAGCTCTTTACAATTAATTAAACATGGTGTCTACTCAACTTGACCAATGAAATTCCCGACATTTTCCCTGATTATTTCCTAAAGTTCCCAAATCTAAAGTATGTTGCATCCTTTTATCCACCGCTTCCCCCTTCCTCCACAAGGTTTTTGTTAAAAAAAATATTACTAATAATAAATTTTAAAATAATAATAATAAACAACTTTTTTATTTGTATTAATATAGTCTAATAAGAATTAGAAAAATTATAAGATATATTATACAGCTACAAACCAACAAACAAACAAAAAACAGTTTGAATCACATTGAAATTTACTGATTATTATATTTCTTATTTGAGTGAAACAACATTTTCCTGGATATATTTTGTTGTAATTTAAAATACTGACAAAACTGTTAAAATAATAAACAAGAACAATTAGTTATGTTTCACATGAAAGAAGTGAAAATAGTAGTTGTTTGCTGGTGTTAAGATTGATTGATCTTACAGGATGTTAGTTACCAGTGTAAGAAATTAGTATGTGCAATATAAAACCAACTCAAAAAGTAATTCTCTAACAGACCCATCTCAAATACAATTGATTTTTACCCATAAACACAAAAAATTGTAATGTTTTGTACTGATAGATTAAGATAAACTCAAGTACATAACAAGGAATCTAAGGAATTTAGGGCCTTTTCTATAAAACTCAAAATATGGCCGTTTTGAGAAAAAATGTGCAGAATTTAGGACCTATTACCTTCTACTCGCAGGACTTAAATGGTTTTGTAAAAAGAGTCAAATATAATAGTTATAGCCCCCAAAATCAATATATTTTCACCCTTGATTTTACATGTTTCATTACAATCAAACACATTTTACTTATGAGCTGCTTCTTACATAGCTAAGTTAATTGGCCTTTTAGGCTATTTATTTTTGATAATTTTAAATTAGCTCAATCGGTAGTGTCTTCCTAGTGAGTTAAAAGTATACCAGGTTTAATTCCCTGCATGACCAAAAAATTTACCACTGGTGAAATATGGGTTACCTACCCTTTCACAGTGATTAGTTACTGTCCAGGCCTGGATGTTGTGTCTGTTATATATACTAAATTAAATATAATAAATTATATAACCAATAAAATTGTTCAAGGGTGGGCGGTGACTCAATGACAAAATGAAGACCGTTCAGAAATGGCTTTCCTCACTAGCAGCAGACTTCTATGATGAGGGTCTACAAAAACTTATTTCACAATATGACAAATGTTTAAATAACAACAAAAATTATATTGAAAAGTAGCTAAGATATGTAGAATCGGATAAAAAAGTAAAAATAACCCAAAAATATTTAGTAGCTCCTATTGCAAAATAACCCTACTTAAAAAAAACTCATGCTTTCATTACATTAATTTGTTAAGGATTATAAAGATTTTATTCAGAGGAAGTGTACCTGCATTTTTGTGGAGGGAGAGTGGGAAACCATTTAGGAAAGCCACCCTCAGTATACCTGACCAGGAACAAGCCCCGATCTACCAGTTTTTGGCAGTCTACAACAGTCTAGTCTATTGCAAGAATAGCATCTTAGACCAAGCAGCCATTTAAGTGAGTCTCAATATTAACAAAATAAACAATTGGAATGTTGTTGTATAAGATGCCATATTGTAAGGTATCATAGATTAAAACATGTGTTCGTCTAAGGTGTTTACAATTGACTTGTAGTGAGCTGTCTAAATATTGTAAAAAAAAAATTGAATAAATATATAGTATCATTTGAATTGCAGTAACTTATATACCTAACCTGGTTTTATTTTTTTAAATATTGGCTTTATGCACTGTTTTAACACAATTACACTCTCACCTGTATGAAAAAGTATCCCATATATTCTGGATCTATATTTAACAAACCCATTTGTATGAAGCTTTAAGATGCAGATTCAGAACTTATTAATATCTTATTTAATACAGGTGAATTTGTATTGGCCCTATGTGAGTCAAAAACAATGCAGTGAACCATATTTTTAATAAAATCATAATGTGACTATATTCAATATATACATTTTATATAGTTAACTTAATTATCATTCCCTGGAGGTCCAAAATTAAAACTTTGCAAATAGCTTCCAAGCACTATGCAGGGTGTTTTTTTACTAAGGTAATAAAATAAAATTATGTAGAAAAAATTTAATTTGAAATATTTTGGAATCACTATTTTTTTTAAGAATATAGCCATACTATTAATCAAATTAAAGAATATAAAAATCAACACAGACAAAACCATTATATAATAATAGTTGTGTTAGTACCTTATATTTCTAAGATGTGAAAAAAACTAATCTTCTGTAAAAGAGGCTAAACCCTAGTAATAAATAGGGGGAATGTATTTTTCAAAAGATCCATAACATGAATTATGATAAACTTTATAAGCTATATACTAGAGTTAAAATTTAAAAACTATTATTCCTATGGATTAAAAGTTATTTTGCTAGCTTACAAAAACACCAAAATCGAATAAAAAATTAACGGTTAGTTATGTCTTTGAGAATGAAAAAATTGTATAATCATTTCTAACTTTGCATAGTTCAGAATCTTTTGCAACTTGTAATCAAAATTGTTGAACTCAATCGGTCTATAGAGGTGTTGCGTATCTTACACGGCCATGTTTCTTACTATTGTTATACACTGCCTTCAGTTAAGGAACAAAAGATTATAAAACGTTTGAATTTGTGTATTGCAATTAATAAATTAATATAAAACTATAGTTAATTGAGATATTAATAGGACATTATTAAATATTGGGCCACATGGTTAAATAAAACATGGCGAATCATATAATAATAGTTAGGTGACAGCTATACTTCCAAAACCAAAACTTAGGAATGTACGCACCAGGATGCATATAAACATACCTTCCTTTTTACCAAATTTCTTATCTTGTGATCAATCACCACAATAGCTTGACGTAAAGGGTCAACAGCCTCAGTAGAGGCCTGTTTTTCTAGTTTCGCAGTAGAAGCAGAAGGCATCCTTCACAGGCAACAACTCGGCTGAAATGAATAGTTTAACTATTTATCCACGAAAAGCTCTAACGTCGGTAAAGATGAATAGCGAAATTTCCCGAAAAGTTTAAAATAATTTTGTGTTTGTATTAATGTATATGGTCATACATAAATATTATGTGATTTTGACAAATTTATTTGCATAAGTATTTATATAATAATTTACGTTTGAAATAGTACATTATAAAACTATAGATGTTAAATATTTCAATAACGTTTATAATTTATAGCACGAATTAGAGAATAGGTTCTGTTCACAGAGAAGAAAGAAGGAGGCTCAGAACGGAGGTTTCTCGTACTATTTTACCAAAATATACTTAATAAAAGCTAATCCACTAGAGTCAGTTAAAGGTTTACAGTCGCTTACTTAGACAAGGCTTTTATTCATACTCGTTTAGAATTAGAATGTAAATTGATATAGAAAAATGTGCTATTAAGCAAGCAAAAGTTAGAGATATGATGATTTTTGTTGAGGAAATTCAATTTTGTAGATTGGTCACATTTCGTTTATTCTTATTAAGAAAATGGTTTTCAGTTTTTGCTTTATATGTGTGAAAAATAAAATATGATTTTTTGTGTAAAAATTACAAATCATTTTTTATTTAAATAATAAAGTTGAAATTAACTAAACTACTCCGGTTAGTCAAACGTCTTCAACAGGTTATGAGCCCAGTACATTGAGAAAATAATCGGAGGTTGGGAAATATATTGTGAGTTGGAAGTTTCAATGCAAACCTTTTTGAGTTGGTGAAAGTAAACTTTAGTTGTTAAAGTAACATTGGTACAATCATAAAGGCAAATAATCAATCGGTGAATAAACTAATTGGAGAAGATAACTAGAAAATTTGGAAATTCAAGGTAAAGATAAATATTAGATCAAACAAGGTTATCGACTGTGTCATGGGAATTGAGGTCAAACCTAAAGAAGAAGGTGCCGATTTAGTTGAGTGGAATGAAAATGATACTAAAGCCAAGAAATTATTGTTGTTGAATATCTGAAGAACCTTTATTACATTTACTAAGTTGTACTACTGCAAAGGCGATGTAGGACAAATTTGCGTACATTTATGATCGAAAATCAAAGGTTAAACTTCACTTACTGCAAATTATAATTTTATATATATTATATTATGAAGGAGAAGGAATATATAATATATTATATATATATATATTATGAAGGAGAAGGAATTGCTGATTTTGATTATAAGATAGAATTCATTACTTCCAAATTGACTTTATAGGGTGAGAGTATCCCAGACACCATGATTATTACAAAAATATTGATGTCATTTCCTTAAGCCTACCATCATTTTATACAAGTGTGGGAGTCAGTTCCTAAAGAAAACTTTACTAAATATGAGTTGATAGAAGAGGAGCTTATCCGATATCGTGACAAAGCAAGTGATGTAAATTCCTTAGTTGCCAAACTACACCTTGAGATAAAGAGAAAGTCCATCAAGTGTGAAATTTGTTTCAAAGCAGGCCACTAAGGTAAAGACTGTTTTAAGACCAAAGTAAGCGATTATTGTACAAAAATACTGTCGTTTTAGGAAGGAAAAAGAAAGCCAATATAACGATCCTAGAACCAATGCAATCATAGCGTTTGCCTTTTTAGGTACTAAGCAGTCAGGAAAAACTGAATGGTTTTTAGATAGCGGAGCCAGTGAGCATTTGTGTTGGATGCAGGAACTTGATGATAATTTTAACATATTAACAGTTGAAAAATCATTAAAATTGGAAATGGCTCAACCATTAAAGCTACAGGAATAGGAACTATGCGTTTTGATGCCTTTGATGGAAATACCTGATTACTTAGTGAAATGTATGATGTGTTATTTGTCCCAGAACATGAAGTTAACCTTTTTTGGTTAGTCCGACCCTGGATATGGGTCATAATTTGTGCACCAGACAGCAGACATTGAAAACTATTTAAAATAAATTTTCAATTTGATAATTACATGCTGTATGTGAATTTTTCAGCAACCAAATGCAAGAGTTTAGTTGATTGGCATGAACGACTGGCTTACCGAGACTTTCATCATGTGAAAAAATTCCTTAAGTCACAAAAAGTGGATTAGTTGCCTGTCTAAAACCCCTTTTGCAAATCATGTATAGGCCTATATAGTAAACAACGCCATCTACTGTCTCTAGCAAGTATATCCAAAACGACTAAAGTTGGGAAATTCATATCGACCTTTGTAGACCATATGAAGAACCATCTATAGGAGGGTCAAGCTACATGATGCTGACCCGAGATGTCTTTTCTCGCTACCAAATTTTATTTGTATTGTATTCTCAAAGGAGAAGTTTGAAGTTAAATAAAAATTAAGACATGTTTGAAGACTGCCAGGATAAATTTGGGAGGTAAGGTACAAACCATCAGGACTGATGATGGGCTAGAATTAGTGAATAGAGAAATGAAGATGCTACTTGAAGATCACGGAGTCAGGCACCAACGAACAGTAGTGTATGGTCTCCATCAGAATGGAAAGGCAGAAAGTGACATGCGTACTGTGGTTGAACGATGTGTACCATATTAGCTGCAAAAAAACATGGACAAAAATTATTGGGATGAAGCCATTAATGCAAATGTTTCTGTTTTGAATCACACAACTAAGATTTCGGTGAAAGATAAAATAACCTATTAGGTTTGTTTCAACAAAGAATTTGATGTAAATTTCTTTTAAGTTTTTGGTTGTAAAGTTTTTGTGCAGATTCCTGAAGAAAAGAGGAGAAAATTAGACCGGAAAAGTCAAAGTGGTGTCTTTGTTGGCTATGACGATCACACTATAAAATTTACTAACCGCAAAATAACAAATTTGCTCTTGTACGTGACGTGATATTCTTGAGTGAAGATAGATAAAGTAGTGATTTGAAGGGAGCAACTGCTGAACTATTACAACTACCTGGTAGCCTACAACAATTTAAGGTTTATAGTGAAGGTGAAATTGAATATTTGGAAAATGAAGATAGAGTTGAAAATGGAAAATATCGAATAGAAGCCAACAACCAAGAAAATTATCAAGGAATTGAGAATGTACTGAAAGAGATTGAACAAGATATAAGTGTAGAAGAAGTAGAAAATGAAAGGGAAAGTTTGAGCGACATTAAAGAAGAGTCTGAACATGTTGAATATGTAACAAAATGATGAAAGAGAAAGAAGATATGCTCTCAGAAACCGAGCTAAATTAAAACAGCCGATTAAACTTGAAAATTATGAAACAAGTTTTCTAGCCAATATTGAAGAGCCACAAACCTTAGAAGAGGCAATGAAGCATCTTGAATGGGAACAATGGAAACAAGCCATCAACCGAGAATTAAAAGCTCTGAGTGAAAATGACATCTGGATGGAATTGGACTGTCCAGAAAATTCGGAGCTCATTGGGGTGTAAATGGGTCTTTACTAGGAAGAGCAGTGAGACAGGAAAGCCTGAAATATTTAAAGCACGAGTGGTGTCAAAGGGCTTCCAGCAAACCGACAAATTTGACCTCTGAGAAATAAATGCACCAGCGCCCAAATTGCCAATACGTAGGGTTTTACTTGCAGTTGCTAATCATTTTGGGTTGCTTATTTACCAAATGGATGTGAAAAGTGCTTTTCTTTAGGGCGAAATAAAATAAGAGGTTTTCATGTGTAACGTTGCTTGAGATCAACGTTACAAGCAAGAAGCAAAAATGAGTTAAATAACACCAAGTCTACAACCACGAAGAGTGGACCTAACAAGACTCACCAAAAAACTGCCCCGTTTCTCGGTCTCCGTGTGTGAAGTCTCATCAACAAACATCCCGGCCCGTGTACATTGTTCTCGCCCCGAGTGAAAAAGCGTAACTGATAGACTGTGGAGGTGTGGCGTGGTGAGCGTGGCATTTCTCACGTTGCCCCATGGGAAGTGGTCAGACAGTGATCACGTGATGTTCTCGACGTCTCTCCAATGACCTATTTGTTCTTTACCACCAATCCCGCTGTTTCATGTGAATGTTCTACTATGTTCTTTTGCTTCCCCTATGTTCCCCTCCTCTCAGAGAAAAATTGCTTATAATCTGATGTCGTTTGCCTTAAGCGGCACTTCTTGGTTTGCCCGTGTCTTGGACACACATCATGGGATAGGATTATTCCCAAAGGTATAAATTCAAATTTCGGCCGTACTACTCAAAATTTACTGTTTGGAAAATATTTAAAGAATATTTTAAATAGACTATAGGTTAGGTCTAAATTCTCTTTTTCGCCTGTACATTCTAAATTTCCTTTCGACTTTCATCTGTCATTTTCTGAAATATTGTAAGAATGGCTAAGTACGTAGATTAATATGACGTAATGCTATATATAATTTGTTAAATATATTGCCAGGGTTTTGCCCTTCCGGCTTGTTGTCCCGTGATTGAAACTATGAGGGACCTTTTATATTTTTCTTTAACTTACCTTTACAAGGCGAATGCCTGGATTAATTTGGGCTAAGAATAATATAAGTATATTACTTTCTTTTTGGGTTGGCATTTAAGTAATACGCCAATGTTTTGTAACTATGAAGCGCGCACTGCGGGTTGCCGCTGAGGCCTGTTAAGGGCTGTAAGCTACGTAGTGAATGTAATTGTTAGGATAAGGTTGCTATGGATACAGCGCCTCAGTATAGTTATGGGCATAACCCCTTTACCTCTTTTTTTTGTTTATGTAATGGCTACATTGTAAAAGTAACCGTTAGGACAAGGTTGCTATGGATACAGAGCCTCAGTATTGTTATGGGCATAACCCTTTTTTATTTTATGTAATTCTCTTGTAACTATCTGTTGTCACATATATACATATATAATTATTGTTAATCTATTCTCAAATAAATAATTATTTATTAGACTCGCAATCTTTAATTTACATCGACAAGTTCAAAGTAATTTTGGCTGATCAAACAAAAGACTCTCGTACCGTTCCTTTTGAGTCTTTAGGTATAGTAGTGGATGGTGATTGAGAAGGGTTCATGGCGGCAGATGATTGAATAGGTCCAAGTATAGGCCTATCAACAAATATGTGGTCCTAACGCTCTTCTGCAATTAACTCATTTTCTTGTTGTTTTCCTGCCCTCTTTACCTTATTGTACGTGTTCACCTGCCCTTGTCCTGTTGAGGAGAAGGGGGTGTGACACACATGCAAATACCCAAGGGAATTGAGTAAAAGATAAACAAAGTTTGGAACTAAATAAATTTATATATGGTCTTGTAACCTTGTTACAACGTCACATAGAAGAAATAATAACACTCACCAACTCAGCCCAAGTTGACTCATCCCGACTCCTCTACGATACGCCCAAGACACTCATCACCACTATAGCCAACTGAACCGAGGTTTGAATCTCGTCGCTGACCGTGTGGTTGGGCTGCCCCCCCCCCCCCCGCCCTCCCCCCCACCTCTCCTCACAATTGTACAAGAAACAAGTGATCGTAATTCTGCGCGCGCCGCCCTGACGCATTGCGGATAAAACTTCTATGGACTGTATTTCGACGCACAAACTACATCTATTGGTCATCGAGATCATTCTCAAACACCACTCCCCCTCCGCGTTCTGGGAATATATGTTTATCACAGTGTATATAATGGTTGGAACCAAGTGTATGGACACACATTACACTCTGAGCTTTCGAGGTAAATAGATTAACTTTGTAGGCTCGACGATATATTCAAAATTCAATTTGGTTTTAATCTACCTTCTTTCAAAATTCAATTTATATCTTGCGTCTAATATTTTTTGTAACAATCTATTACGTCAGCCCTTAAGGCAATGCTTACTTTACATATATTTGGTCTCCTGTGATAATTTAGGTATCTTTAAATGTCTGGGGATTATTTATATTTGCTTCATTGTTTCCTACCAAGGTTAGTCAAATGTGGGGCCGCGAGCCGGCGGAGAAATTAATATTATATGGACGCCATGTTAGGTGTTAATGTTAGGCTAGTTCGTTATAGTTTTGCTGGTGTCTATTTATTTGTATTGGTCATATGTGGGGCCGCGGGCCACCCAGGACTTATATTCC
Organism: Timema cristinae; assembly: GCA_039000515.1. Taxonomy (NCBI): domain Eukaryota; kingdom Metazoa; phylum Arthropoda; class Insecta; order Phasmatodea; family Timematidae; genus Timema; species Timema cristinae. Next base: position 46,983,494 of record JBCFYV010000012.1, read on the forward strand.
TGAGGACATCTTATTGGCTCTTAAAGCCTTTAGGCATTGTTATGTACACTTAATCTTTTTACAACGTGGAATATTAGCGTAGTGTCAATGTCATTCTTTAGTTAAGGGGCGTGAGCTGTTGACTCACTCTATGTTACGGATCATGAGAAGGGGTTGTCTCTCTCTCTCTACTCATGTTGTCGATTGACTATTTTTGTTATGTTTTATTATTATTAATCTGGAGACCAATTCGTTAGGCCTTTATACTGCTCTCTAAGGACGCCATTTTGGGGGCGTTTGTATGTAAGGAGCCACCTGAAGTTAATTATTGTTGTAAGGCCCTTCAGGCCCTGGTGGTGTCCTTTGTGCCTTGCAGCCCTTCTGGCTTTTGGTTATCATTGTTATTCCTAAGTGTCACTCCCCCATTGAGTTGTACTATGTTTCTTGACAATAAAATTATAACCCTCTTGTGCTCACCTCTGTCTATTATTTTATGTGGGATAATAAGGGGGATAAGTTACAGTCTGAAAAAAACCACCATGCTATTGGAATGAAATAGCCCTTAAACAAAAGATGAACAAAGTTTGGAACTAAATAAATCTATATATGGTCTGAAAAAACCACCACGCTATTGAAATGAAACAGCCCTTAAAATCGGGACTGTCCCGATTTTTTCGGGACGTATGGTCAACGTATTTATTCGGTCCCAGAGAGAATCAGATGAAACCACAGTCCCAGACTATTCTATACAAAGTCTGGTTCATATTGGTGTGTTCCATTTCAAAGAGTACCAAATTAAAACCTAGTCTCAGATTGTACTAGATAAAGTCTGGTTCGTATAAAAACAGTTCCAGGCTATTTCAGACAAGGTCTGATTTGTATGGGTTTGTACCGTCCCAAAGAGAATCAGAAAAAAACCACAATACCAGAGTGTTCCAAACAAAGCATTGTTCGTATTGGTATTTTATGTCCCAAAGAGAGCCAGACTGAAACACAGTCCCAGAGCGTTCCAGCGATATATGGTCCAACTTGGTTCATTCCGTCCCAGAGAGAAGCAGATGAAGCCACAGTCCTAGACTGCTCCAGACATTATCTAGTTCATATTGGTTTGTTTCGTCTTGGATAAAACTAGACTAAAACTAAGTCTCAGAGTGTTCCAGACAAAGTCTCGTTCGTATTAATTTTTTTATGTCCCTAAGAGAAACAGATTAAACCACAATCCCAGATTTTTCCAGATAAAGTCTGGTTTGTTCCATCCTAAGGATAGCCAAAAAAGCCACAGTCCTAAACGGTTCAAGATAAAGTTTGGTTAGTATTAGTTAGTTCCGACACAAAGAGAACTAGACTAAACCACAGTCTCAGAGTGTTCCACAGGAGGTCTGGTTCATATTTGTTTGCTCCTTACAAAAGATAGACGACCTGCTCTATGTTAGGTGTACTCCTACTTAGAATATTGGAGGGATTAGAAAGATAGCTGAGGGCCTTCAAAACCCTCACTTCCCCAAACAACTTGTTGGCACCGGTCGAGTCGACATATTTTGACAACTTCGTGTGCGACTTCGATCCACACATCTTAAAAATAATCACTAGATCTTCCTTCTTCTTGAACGGGAGCGTACCCAACAATAAGTTCACTTTTCCTCCAAAGTGGCCTTTGCTGACCAAGTCACATATTGTAAGCACAGCTTCCAGCCTTGCAAATAGCAGGTGAGCCTTTGGAGCTGACTTACTCTGTAGTTCAACAATGGGGTTTGTGATCACCGCACAGTTCTCACATACAAATACTGCCTGTACTTCAACGGAGTTTAAGAAGTCGGGTGTTAACAGTTCAAGAAGGCTTGGTCCTTGTGGAGACAGACTGTCCTTCTTCTCTTCCAGGAAGCTGTGTATAGCTGTTAAATACGAGCTGATGTATTTCACACTGTTAAACCAGCTGGACCAACGGGTAAGGACGGGAATCGGGTAGAGGTTTGGGGCAATAGGGGAAAGTTTTCTTCCAGGTGCAACTTATACTGCCTCTTCAATTTACGGGCATTTCGGAATATGCCTTTCAGCTTGGCAACAAACATTATTCAAGTCCCGTAGGTTGGCCTGCCAAATTTCACCTATTAAATTTAGTTTATGGCACCAGCAGGTGAAGGGCATGAACTGGTCCCCAAAAACCGTCTGGAGAGTACTGGTGCACAAAATCATGTAAGGCGCACTGTCTGTGCAAATACCAAACACACTGGAATAACTGATGTCCAGTTCGCGCACTGTGTCAAGGATTGCCCTAACATAATTGGTCGAGTTGGCAGCATCCAGGTAGCTGCAGGACCCCAAGTACAGTTGCTGCGTGACTCCTCCTTCTAAAGTCTCCTGGAGTACGGCAAAGATACAGTTCCCGTTCCGGTAGGTGGTCTCGTCGCAAAAGATAACAATTGGCTTCCCCTCCAGATGGGCCTTAATCTTTCCTTTCACGGCCTCCCCGCACCTCGGTACATACTCGAGCCGTAGTTGGTTAGCGCTGGGTAGGTCGCCGGAACCGCGGACGTATTTTCCCATCCATGACTTGACGGCTGGATGGTCCATTTTTTTCAATGGGGATGTTTGCCTGTAGACAGAAAATGAAACTTTTCAGTCACATTCTAATTTACTCCTTTATTTTTAACAGGTAGGGTCTCTAGGCTTCAATGCATCATTTGTAGGATCTACATTATTGCAATAAGTCTTCAGTGGCCTTACTTTGTGCAGAATGTATGATTGACGCTTAAATAGATAAATTGTTGACTCAACAAAAACAAGTGTATCCTTAGGGGCCTACTATTTATTTATCTTTCAATTTTCATACCTCAAGACTACTTTATTATTACAGGTTTACACTAAGGGTAGGGGCCTAGGGCATAGTCAGCCCATAATATGAAATCTTGACACGCGTGATAGCAAACCTAGGCCTACTGTAGGCTCCCCCAGAATACAGAGGTCGCCTAAAGTAGGCTAGATAAGCCTAGTTGTCGACCCACCGCATAATGTCTGGGGGTTAAATATATTAAGGCCAGGTTCCAACAGAAACAAGTGTTTTGTTATTCTTACTATGCTTGAAATCTCAGCTAGGGTCTACAAATTTACGCTCAAAATCCGACTAAATATTTAGCTGTCGACTAACAACCAGGTTGCTATAGTAATCGGACTAGCAGCCAATGATATCAGTCAGATCACGTTTAATAGGGCGCCTCCATGCGCCTGGTAGGCCTAGGCCTAGGCCCTACCACCCTACTTTGCTAGGCCTAGTAATAACCAGAAATGCAGAAGCTCTTTCACACTATGACATATTTAGCCTATTTTACAAACCAAAAGTCTAGGGCCTATCGCAGAATCAGTAGCCCTAGTAAACAATGTTGGCCTAATCAAGCTTGAAACTTCAGTAAAATGCTTACCTTCAACAGCATCGCAGTAGTGTCCATTATGTATTCATTTTTCTGATCTTTGGCCTTCTGCTGGTTTCCCAACGAGCTCACAATAGATGTTTGCAGTGTAGATGTCGACGGTTTGCATTTAAGCAAAACATGATTTTTTGACGCCACATGTTTTTCGTATGAATCTTTCCGCGACCACTCAACCCTAACGTTGCACAGTCTACACATAATTACATAGCGGTCGTGCACATAAAACCCATCCTTCTTATATCCAGAATATGTTCTACGAGCTGGGATGGAGTGACTAGTCAGGGTCGTTGTGAAGTGACTTCTGACACGGAAAAATCCTGGCGAGACCCAGGAAGAGCTGGTGGAGATGGGTCTCCCCGTGAAATCCATCACCTGGATGCACTCCCAGTGTAAATTGGACCAGAAGACTGACAAAGGCAACGGTTGCCAAACCTTGTTGTCATTCTGACTCCTGGGGAGCATACCACAAGGATGTACTCAATATCAGTTATGTGCGTTTGCACGTCAAGGTGGAGAAGTACAAGTCTCTTGGTGATCCGGGTCAGTGAAAAACTGTTTACGCTTTGGGCATGTGCGGAAGGATTTCCGAGTGTGATTTCTGTGGTGGTGACCATGAGACGGGTGGGTGCCTAGAGGAGAGACGATCACCCCCGAAGCGCTTGTATTGCTTGGGACTTTACTCGTCGGCTTAGTGGGGCTGTCTCATGTATAAGTTCATGTGGATGGCAAGGACTCCACCGGCCTCAATGCTCAAGAAGGGAGGATGGATGGCCTAAGCGAAGGCCAGAAGCCATCGGGCGCGTTGTGGAATGGAGCACCAATCCGCTGGTGAAATATTACGCTAGCGTGCTGTCAAGGAGACCAACCCCTCCCTCCAAACCGAGGCACGTGCCAAAGCCACCTTTCCTAAAACAGCTGCTGGTTCTTCCTAATCATTTGAGGACCCGTCCAAGACCGCTTCTGTACCAACACCCATCCTTCATCCCCACCCTCGCGTACCCCTTCAACCCATTCATACCACTCCCCACTCCCTCCTCCACCACTAACTACACCCTAGGGGAGGAGACTGCAAACCTCAAAAATTGCATTGAGGTGTCAAAGGTATTCCGGGACTGGACCCATGGAATTTCATTTAGTCTCGGACGTTCCAGGAATCTCCGAGGTGTAACCGTGGTCACCTGGTCATGGAGTAGATCATTATCTACCTCGTATACCATGGAAGTACATCTGAATAGAGGATTACCAGTGCTGAAAGAGCTCACGATCTCACTCTGGAACGCCAATGAAGTCACGACGAAGAAGTCTGAGCTTTAAAGTTTCCTGGCAATGCATCGCGTCAACGTAATGCTGATGGGAGAAACCCACTTGCGCTCCACCATGAGGTTCCCATCGACAGAGTTTATCTGTCATCGGAGTGACCGAGCGAGGGATATGAGCAGGGTTGGCATGGCCGTCTTGGTCTTAAGGGGCCTCGACAATCATGCCATATCGATTCCTCCTCTCCAACAGATGGAAGCATCGGCTATCCAACTGGTGACCTCTACCGGCCCAGTGCGTCTCATTTACAACTACTTCACTCCCTACCGTCGGTTCAACTGGGCTACTAGGGCTGACATGGAGGTGCTGCTTTGAGGTACCATGTAGGTTTTAATCTATGGTGACATCAACACTAAGCACCCTTTGTGGGGCTCTAGGATTGTGTGCGCTCATGTTAGATTGTTCCACGATGCCTTAAGAGTTACGGGGCTTAGTGGATTCCAGCCCTCCCAATCCTGCTCTCGTGAGCTTGGGACGCGCAGTTTCCTTCATAGACCACCAAAAAACCTGACCTTAAGCACACTGACTGGGATAGGTTCACGAACGTGTTGAGAGAGAGGTTGGAACCCAACCCTACCTTTCGAATACAGCAGAAATATATCGTGGTGCGGAGTTCATAACTTACGTCATCAAGGGGTTGTTGAAGATTTGATGCCTTCCTAAAAGGGCGCCACACGCTTATTTGCTTGATTCTGTCCTAAGGCATGTCCGGGAGAAAAATCGAATTAGGATGGCTTGGTAAATCTCGTGGGACCCGGCAGATAAAGTAAACTGGAGTAGTTAAGTCCTTACGGTTCGCAAGATGCTCCAAGAATGCTGGGACAGTGTCATTGAGGACAAGGTTGAGAGGCAGTGCGTACAGGACAGGTCCTTGTAGCGCATGACGAGGAACTTGATGTCAGTTCTCGCACCAAGGCCGCTTATTGTAGGACGGAACGGGGTGGCCAACTCCAACCAGGAGAAGGGTGATGATCTCGCTGAGCACTTAGAGGTACAATTCGTCCCAATTGATGACCTGTTAGACTCGGTGCACATTGTGCACGTGGCTCAGATCATCGGTGTGGTCTCGTACAGACCCTTGTATAAACCCGAACTCACGGAGGTGACAGAAATATCACGGGCGTTAGCCGCTCTAAGATTAAACAAGGCCCCCGGACCAGACGGTATCAGTAGCACGATCCTCCGAAAGCTGCCCTTGGAGGCGATTAACTTCCTCGTGGCGTTATTCAACGCCGTCTTGCTCCTGAGTCACTGCCCCGAGTTCAGTAAGCACTCCAAAGTCATCTGCTCTTATAAACTGGATAATGACCCAGCGCTAATTTCGTTTTACTGACCGATCAGCTTGTTCGACTGCTTGGGCAAGTTGTTCGAGAGACTTCTACTGACGAGACTGACCCAACATGTTACCGAGGTGGGCATTTTGTTGGACAAACAGTTCGGCTTTTGGGTCGGTTCCACGTCTCACCAACTTGTCCAGCTCGCGGAGCAGGCCAAGAGGAACTTTAACATCAATATGCTGACTGATGATATCTTTCTCGACGTGGTAAAGGCCTCCGACCGTGTTTGGCACGAAGGTCTTATTTAGAAGCTCCTTTCCTTGAACTTATCCTTCTACCTAATTTAGGTTGTACAATCTTATCAATCCCACCGTACCTTCTCCACTAGCTTTGGGAACGCTACTTCCTAAGTCAGATGTATCCGGGATGGAGTGCCACAGGGTTCCCACATAGGACCAGTGATCTTCAATCTGTATGTGAATGACCTTCCTAAATTCCCAGACACCAAGTTGGCACTGTATGCGGACGACACGGCTCTATTAGCTGAGACGTGGTGAGGGCAGCTGGTGGAGAGGTGACTCCAGACGCATCTGACGCAGTTGGAGGGGTGACTGACCATACGGAGGACAAGTATTAATGTGGAGAAGAGCAAAGCAGTGCTCTTCACATGGAAAAGAAAGTTCTACAGGTCAGCCCCACTCAAGCTGTTCGGAGAGCAGATCAGATGGCCGAACAGTGCTAAATACCTGGAACTTACGCAGGACACCAAACTAACCTGGTGACTACACGGCACTGAGAGACTTAACAAGGCGAGGCAAAGGCTGGGAATCCTAGGCCCACTGTTTAACAGGCGTAGCACCATGTCCACAAGGAACGGGCTGACACCACACAAGCAAATGCTCAGGCCAATCCTCAACTACAAGTGTCCCATCTGGGGCCACCTGATGGACACGAATGAGAAGGATGCAAGCATTCCAGAAAAAGTGTATGTGAAACATTGTGTACGCACCCTGGTACGTTCGCAATGTGACTCTGCACAGGGATCTGGAGATGCCTACCATTAAGGACCACTTCTAGAAGTTGGTGCAGTCTTTCTAAGACAGGCTTCCCGGTGGCACCAATCCTCTTACCCAGGGGCTTGGGAACTACGTAATCGACCTTGGAGGGTACCCTGCTCGGATACACGAGAAGTGTAAAACTGGGGCTTGGGAGGCTCTCACCCAGCCCCCCAAAGAGTGGTGTATCCACATGTAATTCTAAAAACCTTTATTCGGTTTGCAATATACTTTTCCCCCCATTAATATTCATTATAATAATAAGCCTTTTACTTTGTTTTAAAACCTTCGCGAAATACAACAATCCATTAGAGTTAATTTCCCGAAAACCAAGTGGTGTGACCAATTGGTCGATACATGTCGGAATTTACCCTCGGGCTCCCCTTAAGGGAAAATTAGAGCATGCTAATCTGCTTCTGCTTGCCAAAAGGCCATTCTTGGTGAAAGTACTGGACTGGAATCTTCTCACATCATCGACATGTGTAAGCGTCGAAATTTGGGCTTATCCCACTTTATCTCGCGTCGCCAGTAATTTTTGTCGATTTTGTTTCAGCCGTATTAATTTTCATCCTCCATATTTTTCCATTTAAGTTTTCAGACATGAGAAATTTATTTAAAGTCTAATAGTTTCTGGGCCTCTCACCTTAAATGGTTTGATATTGTTATTAGTTATTGAGCTTCTCTCTTGATTAATTAAAATTTTGGGCTTCACCCTTTGAAAGTTTATAATTTATTGCTCAAATTAAATGTTTAAGGTGCTTTTCAAGGCCAGAGCCAGCCAATAATTTCAGAGGGGGTTCGGTGGGCACACCACCCAATTGCCGGAGACTAGAAAAAATTCTAAACAAACAGTTCTAGAAGCTATCTGAAGTGTTTTGTATGGCAACATAATCCCCAAAATGCCAGAGGTTAGAAAATATTCTAAATATTAAACATCTTTGAAAAGCTCTCTGAAGTAATTTTTATGGTAGCACAGCCTCCTGATTTGTATTTGTACCTTCATTTTGATAATGTATGAACTATAAATAAAGCCATATATATTTTGTTCATATTATTTCGAGGTAAGGGGGGTTGGAACCCATGAAGGCCCCTCCCCCCTGACTACGGCCTTAGGGCTCTTATAAATATTGTTTCCCGGGCTTCTTTCTTTAAATGTTTTGCTAATTGTCGTTAGTTTTAACCTTATTTCATAATTAATTTGGCTTTGGATTCTCCCATGAACCTTACTGTTCGCTAAGTCCTTCCTTGGCAACTCGTTAAAAAATCATAACTTACACTCCTGTTATTTGTTTTAAATATTTATTTTTTGTTTAAAAATAAAGTAGTTCAAATCTTGGTATGCATTTGTATTAGAATTTGTGATTTCTCCCCATTTTTTTCAACCTTTGTATTAAATTTGTAGCCAACTCAAGACTCGGTTTGCAGTCACAATGAGGAAATACAGAATATGGAATTAAATTATCTTGGAAAGATTGAACACACAGTGAGTACATGGTATATTAGAGAGAGCAAGAATGAGATGGTATGGATAGGTAATGAGGATGGAAAAGGAAATAATATCAAGGAGAATGATGGAGATTAGTTATATAGGAAAAAAACTGCAATACCAAGAAAGAGTTGGAAGGAGATTACAGCAAGTGTCCAAGTGAGAGAAGAATGGAAGAAAATAATGGAGGAAGGATGGTGGAAAGAAAGAGTAAGAATATATTTTACTTAACTGACCCAGCCTCCACCTCAGGCTAGAAACAGTTTATGATGATAATGCTGATCCATGAAATGTTTATTTAAATGAAAAAAATAAACCATGATATTGTTTCAACATTAAAAATTTGAGTATTAAATCTGTCTTACATAACACTATGATGTATGCCACCTTCCTGCCAGTATTTCATGGTTTATGGTTGATCCCAAAGTAGGTTAGGCCTTACCTCCCATCCTCCTCTTAATTTTTATTGTTTATACATAATATACATAGAAATAAATTATATTCAGATCAGTAATAAGAAAAATAAAAAGTGAATCTTTTGCAAGGAGGAAATAAAGTTTTAAATAGAATGTATTTTTTCTTGAGCTTTGAGAATAGCCAGATTCTGAGATGATCTTAAATAGATACTTAGCTCCCTGAAAAAGGTTCTTTCTTTGTCTTACAGTTGTGTTTAAGTGTGTTATTTAGTGATTAATAATTATGTTTCTTGCTCTACTTATTGGGATGTTTTTTGTGCCAATAAGGTTTGAGAGTTTAGAGGTGGGGAGAAAACCATACAAAGAGGGTGTTGTGTGGTAGCCGACCATTAAAATGTCAAGGTCAGCAAGAGAGTAATCTGATTTTGTCAGTGAAAGGAAGTGTATGAGACTTAGGCAGGGGTGGCAAACAATATATATTGGTGGGAAAGGGGATGGGTAGAGACAGTGAATATCCCAAGTCTAGGCCCTTTGAAATTAATCAAATTCTCAAGTGACAAGGGCAACAATGAGAACACCAGGGAGTGTAGGGATATGGAATACTGTTCAGTTAAAAGCAAAGCAGGGGGTTCAAATGGTAACATTTGAGACAATAGTAATTGTGCCTTTAATCAAGGTTTTAGGCAACTTTAACTAGTTTTGGCTTATAAAAACTCCGGCTGGTCAACTTAAAACATTATCTTAACTTCTTAACATTAATAGTGTCTAGTAGTGGTAGACTTAAAACTAGTAGGCAGTGAAAATGGTGATACAAGCCTTTTGATTAACCATGCTTTCTATACTCTCTACTATAGAAGACATTTCCTTTCAATGTTTGATTAGTTATTAAGTTGGGAGCTTGAGCTTTTGTAGAGTAGCAATCAACCGTTGGTAATTTTAAAATTTCTAGGTAAAAGTCAGCGGTGAGGAGCTTTCATAAGAAAAAAAAATACTGTGGTAGAGAGTAATTCTTAAGTTTCCCCACTAAAGATCTCGACCTTCCACAACATTCCCAACTTTCAAGCTTTTCCTCAACATTAGAGGGGGTGACGCTCCCACCCCTCTCCACTATCCAGCATAACACTCCTGGGGTTAGGTAAAAGAATATGTAAGGATTTTAGAACATAAATAGCTTAGTGCAAGATAGTATCATGTACACTTTAATGCATGTGTACTATTTAAATATAAAAAATAATTAATGTTCAAATTTTTGTCGGTGAGAGTCCAGCACCAGGTAAACAGGGCATGAGGGTTTTTAAAATATATTAAAACTTCATATCCAAACATATTTTCACATATGCTTTTTTTTTTTAACTTTCCTTAGGAACATTAAATTGGATCATAATTAATTTTTCGGTCACCACCAAAGTATATTTTCATTTATTTAGACGACACAGGAAAGGTGGATAAAAACATATAAAAGGAATTAAGACAATATGGCTTTGACAATGAAAAGAACACGTGTCGGACTTTACATTGATGCCACTGTATAGATAAGTTCTGATATAATGAAACCTAAGTCTGGGGATTGAGTGCTAAGGATCAATTTTCTTCAAGAAGCAGCCATTACCTCATTGTCCAATGACAGCAATGTAAAGTATAAGCTGCATTCTTTTCAATGTAAAAGAAATTTTGTGTTGGTTCCTTTTGTTTCTATCCACCGGTCTTGCAACTTCTTCCAGATATAATACAATTACCTTATAAAGCAAAGAGGTTTTCCTTTAGATATATTATCAAAGTATATTTTAAATTTAACCCTATAGTTTCTCATGACTTAATTTTTTTAAATATTTAAAATTTCACTTATTTTTTAATGGGGCAATTTCAAATTTGTATGATTTTAGCTAATATAGATTGCATTAGTATGGTTCTAAATTAATATTGTTTACTGGAAGGTCGAAAGTGGGCAATATTTTATTGTTCAAGTGAGGGATTGCATTAATGCCAATGTTGATACATCTAATAAAAATCAATGAAAGTTGTTTGGCTACTACATTTATGATAACACTAAAGTTATATTGTTAAGTAGCTATAACCACTTCATTAAGTCCCAAGAAAAAATTAAAAAAACAACATACCTTTAGTTTGTTACATAAATTAATATTGTTGCAATTTTTTAACTTATCTTTCTTAGCATTATAAAATTATCAATCAAGAATACAAATAAAACTAAGGCCAAGAAAAAGTTTTCAGATGAGATAATTTTCTTCAATTAATTTTATTTTAGTACACATTCTTTCATTGTCAGACTACAACATTTGTGGGATTAACACATTGAAAACTTATCTACATTTTTATTGTACAGCACGTCCCAGATTGTTTACAGAAATATCATTTATCACAATTAATACTTGGTTTCATTCAAAATATCATAAAGTACATTGCCTTAAAACTTATTTAAATAAAAACAGTATAGCTTTGCTACTACACACACAAATATGGCCGTGGCTATCAAACTATATGGGTCTACATACATGAATTAAATAAATGATATATAATTATGGTAAAATGCATAGATGGTTAAGAAAACAGTCTTCAAAGTGAGTTATTTCTTAGTAGTAAAATATCAATTTTACCTATTAACCATTTACATTACATGTATTATACTTTGAATACTGTATTTACCCACATAAAAAATTACCCCAAATTTTTCAAATACAATTTCAAGGTAAATAGGTTATTCAATATGTCCTAGATGAAGAATGCTTTTTGTTTGTAATATGGCTTTTACAACAAAGAGATCACCGTTTACACTTTACATTGCTGTAAGTGGTTTTCCTTAAGAAATATATTATATATTCAAAACCAATGTTCATTTACTGTGTTAACAACTTCCTCTTTTCCTCATGTAATTTTTTGTTTCCTCCTTTAAGAAGTTGTGTTTCGTGTTTCACACTCCTCTCTGTCAAGTTCTTATATAATGAGGAATTGGGAAGTAGCCATCAAATTTCAAGAGGCAGTAATTACCTATTTGACCAGACCAGTGTTATCAATGTAAAGTGTGTTCTTTTCATTGTAAAACCATATTATGTTTGTTCCCTTTAATGTGCTTCTATTCCTATTTCATGCACCTTCTTTCATATCTTACAAGATAGAAAAAAGCTGCAAATACTGGACAATTAGTGATAACAGATAAACATACTATTACTTAGAACATAAATAAATTTTGTCTTCTTTACGACATATTACGCTTTTATTTGTGATTATAAGAATCAGGGCTAGTTTTAAATCAGTAAATTAAAGGGGTGAAAAAAGTATTTTAATTAATGTAGATTATATAACTATAAATAACAAATAAATAATAGTATATAAAGTTAAAAAAATAACCCTAATCACCTACAATAGTGGACATGCGAAATAAACATTACGGTGGTCTAGTCTGGTTTAATAGTGAGTTGAGGTTAGAATCCTGGCCAGCTTTACTCAAGGTGGTTTTTTATACTCTTCTTCCACACAAAGGGAGGTTCATTTCTTCTAACACTAACTTCCTTAGCACTAGTTTAATTAACTGATAGTGGGTGCTTAGATGTGGTGGAAACAAAAACCACAATATTATAGTTCATATTAATGATAGCAATCAAATGTTGGGTTTACTTCGACTAACACATTACTTCAAATCTTATGGCAGTGTAGACCCTATTTTTTTTATTATTATGGTACAATTCATATTAAATTTATCCTTTTGTTTCAAGCTCTTGTTCCTTTCGACTATTCCATTTATATGACTGAATAAAATAGTGTTGGTATTTAATTCCACAACTGTCACTTTCAGTGAAGTAGTCGCATAGTTTCAGTCATGGTTGATACAGTTTTTAAATTTTATGTATGAAATAAAGTGCATTAAGCAAAATATAAAATAAATAAATATGAGAGAATCGTAGAAAAATAAAAATCACTAACACATCACTTCAATATTTTGAAAATTGAAAATGAAGTGTATGTTATGTGTTAGTGTTTTAAATTTTATTTGTGCTTTAGTTTTGTACAATTCAATTATACATTTATTTATTAATTACATATTAAATCCCTTGAATTTCAAAAGAAAAAAATATACATTTTCTCAGCAGTTTAATTGCAAAGATTTAAATAAAACACATTATTTTCCATTTTTTATTACATTTTTGACACAAGACTTGTTAAAGACATATGTCAGTATTATTTGCAAAATTATATAAATTGAGATAAAACTAAAAACTAACACTGAGAGATGCTTTACTTTATTATAAATTAGTTATTTCTATAATATCTTAGAAAATAATTTCCCTTCAACTATGTTCATACAGAAGCTTGTTTACCATGAAAGGAAAGCATGTTGATTGTAGTACTTGATGTGTAACGAGTTCTGCATTGCTTGAAAAATGAACTAAATGAAACTACATTGCTAGGGCTTAGCTATAGAGCCAAACAATTTGACACCTTTGCTCAGTCTGTAGCATGTATGTCTTCTGAGCTAAGGGTCCTGGGTTTGATTTCCGGCATGGATAAAAAATTTATCCTTTCACATTGATAAATTAACAGCCGAGGACTGG